>VYZS01070808.1:9201-43249 GCA_013400695.1 Neodrepanis coruscans | reverse complement strand
CTGTGGAGGAAATGTTGAGGAGAGAGGAACAAGTGTGGATTTGTCTGGGTTCAATGGCTTTGAGACAGCACCTGGCAACATAGTGTGGAGACAGACATAAGCCTCCAAAAAAAGTTGGCTCTGTCCCACAGTGAGTGCTGAGTCCTACTGGGCAGAGGGTCCAGGTAGTGGTAGTTTCCTGAATGGACACTTCTGGCATAAGGGGAACTTGGCTGTAAAAAGTTCTGGTTTAAATTTCTTAAAGATACATTTGCTGGAAAAATAATTCCATAGAGGGTTGTCTCCAGCCCTGATGTGGGGGATGCCTGTCACATAGGCAGAGGGTGATGCTGTGGGTTGTTCATCCCTGTTTTCTGACAGATTTCTTCCCTCCCTCTTCACCCTGACTCTTCCCTTTCATCTGATCATTGGTCCCATGTCTGGCTTTCTTCTGCTTGTCTCTTCCTACCAATTCCTTCCTTTCCTGCTACTTTGTAGCAGCAAATCAAGGCAGGTAAATTTTTCAACTTTTCAGGAGAAACTGGCACCACACCAGGGACCTCCCTCACCTCTGGCTGCACTCAATCCCTGTCAAGTCTCTGGTGGGGCTGGGAGGGGGGAGAGGGGGGGAGCAGCCAAGTGAAGTGCTTCAAGCTGTGAGACATTTTGTGTTTATTTTGCAGGCCAAACCTCTTGGATTTGGACCAGAATGGCCACTTCTGTGGAGGCAGATATATCTGTGGAGAGCAGGAAAGAGTAGCACATATCCTGTTCATGCTGTTCTCCCAGGGAAAACAACAATGCAAGGTAAGACTCTCCCTGCTGCAGGCTGCACACTGTCCTGCTTGATGGAATCAGTGGCTGGGAAAGCTGGCACTGCCCCCTAAATAGGGGACAGCCCTATAGTGCAAAAATTCACCTCTGTACAATTGCCATGCTGCTTCAGATTTTCCTTTGGAGGGGCAAATTACTCAGAAGGAAGTAGCAAGGCAAGCCTGGTGTCATGTGGAATAGCTGAAATTCCTCAAGTTCCTTTTTGCCAGGATTTCAAGCTGTGAAAGACACATGATCTCCACTGCTTGAGACTATAACTGAGGATTTTCCCCAACAGAGATGGATATGTAACAGTGCAATTTTATTTTTTTTTCTGAGTTAAATCATTATTAGGGCCAACATTTGGAAGCACTAACCTCAGATGGGGTTTATCAAAAGGAATATATTACTCCTTACCCTCAGGAACTGATCTGGCCCAAGATCACTTACAGAGGAAAATACAACTAATTCAAATTCTGTCTCCTTTTCTGTCATTCACTTTGTTCACAGCACCCCTTGAAACTACAGGTTGAGGTCTAGTGGCCTCAAACTCCTTATCACTGTGTTTGGTCTTAGTCAGGGGCCAGTAACAAGCTATACCTATAGATCTCTCTTGTATGTCTGTAGCAAGAGCTGCTATCCATTTTTATGTTGATAGTTAATGAAGTTTAAATGCTGAATAGCTTCATGCTGAGATTTGCTGATTCCTCAGAAGCAGATGAAATGAAAAAAAAGAGAAGTTTTACTCCTGGACACATCAGTGATTTACTAATTGTCCAGCAAATCAGAGCATAACTGAAGAGGCATTGCCATTTTGAGGGAGAAGAGGGCTATCAATAATCTGTGGGAAGGAGTGTTGAAACTGCCTCATAAATGAAATTAGAGATCAGCAACCTTTTGGGGAGGGGGCAAGAAGATTTGAATTTAAAAAAAAAACCCTGTAGGAGGCACCAGAGGAACATGGTGTAAATAAAGGTTAGACTGTATTACCAAGAAGTCCCTAAGACTTTCATCTGCTTGAAAGAAAACTAAATGTAATTTGCTTTCATTTGTCTATCACTCATGTCTTTATGAACCTTTGCAATTCCCGTTATCTGTTCCAGAGACTTTTTTCAGATGAGTATCTTTACTGAACTGAAGATCAGACTTAATTTCCAGGTAATTTCCAGATAATTAGCTAACAAAAGCATTTCACATAGAAATCCTCCTCACTGTGTTTCTGGAGCATCCATATGAATAGCCAACACCTCTGCAAGTTTCTCTGCAATGTGCAAGATCCCAGCTTTTTATGCCTCTGCTTCCTCGGAGACCTTGAGAGATGATAGTGCAGGGACAAGAGGGGAAGAAGTATTTCCTGGTGACCCCATGCTAACACCAGAAAGACTGCAGGGCAGTAAGGAACATCCCATGTCTACAGAAAGTTTGCCACATATTTCGCTCAGGGCCAGGATTTTATTCATGGTCTGTAAAGCTCTTATCTGGCTTTTGGGCTTGAGTGCTTTTGGAGCACATTTACCCAGCATGAATGACCAAGTCAGGAATATGCTGCTGCCAGCTCAGCCACAGTGGCTGCCTGGGAGTGCAGGCTGAGCTCCTTGCTGGGTAAAAATAGGACAAGAAAAAGCAAATTTCACTTTTACCCATAGCTTTGTATGCTGCCAATTACTGCTGGTGAAAAGCAACTCTATCACCCCCATTTGACTTTTTTTCTCCCCCTTCTAATGCAGATATCTACAGCTTTGTGTTATTGCCTTAATTTTGGAGATGAGAAAGGAGAGGAGAGAAGGAATGACACTTATCTCTGATGTCAAACCCATGAGGGAGGCTCTGTAATGCCTTTTCTCAGTCTTTTTCTCATTCCTCTGGGTTGTAAAGATGTGACAGATACAGTACACGTTCTGTTCTTACACTCTGCTTAGCAAAATCAGACAATTAGGAAGGTTCTTTGAACATGAAAACTGAAGACTGAATGATCCAGACAAGTACTTTCTGCTGTTTTCTTTACTTTTTTCTTAATGTAAGAAGTGTTTATTTAAACTCTAAATCCTGTCTATCTGCTACCAAGTTAAATCTGATTTTATTTCCTCAATTCTTCTCTCTAAAGTCTTTTTTTCTCAGCTTGCATTGGATAGCGATAGAATTACCATCACATAATGTTAGTCTAAAAATACATGTACCATTATTATTATCAAATAGAGATAAGTGTGCGTTGCCAAGTAAAAAGAAAGCTGTGAAATATAATGCCATGTACAAGTATTTTTTTTCATGATATTCCAGAACATGAAGGATAGACATGGGCTGCCAGATACTCATTCCTGATGGATAAATGCAACTGTGGTTTCCATAGATATGGAAGATTTTCTATAGCACCCATCACCATGGTATCTAAGCATCTGTTGCTGCTGCTGCACACTTTAGACCATGGTGTACTGAAGAGAGAATTAAGTTAAATAAATGAATAGAAGGTCCTTGAGCCTGGTCATTCATAGGGTGGAGTCACTCTGGTGAGGTTCACTTTTAAAACAGGTTGTTTGTTACTCTGGCTTTTCACAACTTTACAATTATTAATCTTCTTGTTTTGGTGGTACCTTACAGTGAGGGCATCTCTTGTGCTGTCTCTCTGTGTCTCAGCCAGTACCTCTCCCACAGTCCCAGGCACACATCTCTTCAGGGCATGATTCCTGGGCACGATGGAGACCACAACCAAGATCCTCAGCTACTGCACCAAGTCAAACAGGCTGTTCCATTCAACCTCACTGGCTTCCTTAGGACCTGTGGATCCCAAGATCCTTCCCACTTAGAATCATAGAATCATACAGATCATCTAGTTTGAAAAATGCCTTTAAGGTCATTGAGTCCTACTGTTAACCCAGCACTGCCAAGTCCAGCACTATAACATGTCCCTAAGTACCACATCTACACATCTTTCAGATACCTTCAGGAATGATGACTCCACCATTTACCTGGGCAACCTATTCCAACATTTGACAACCCTTTCAGTGAAGAATTTTTTCATAATATCTAATCTATACCTCCCATGGTGCAACTTGAGGCCATTTCTTCTTCTCTTATTGCATGTTACTTGGGAGGAGAAACTGACCCCCACCTTGCTACACCCTCCTTTCAGGTAGTCATAGAGAGTGATAAGGTTCCTCCTTTCTTTCTCCAGGTTAAAAAAGGNCCAGGTTAAAAAAGGAAACCTTTTTTTTTTTTCCAAGCTAAACACCTCTAGCTCCCTTTGCTGCTTCTCATCTTTTGTTGCAGACCCTTCACCAGCTCTGATGTACTTCTCTGGACACACTCCAGCACCTCAGTGTCTTTTTTGTCATGAAGGGCCCAAAACAACACAGGATTTGAGGTGTGGCCTCAACAGTGCCGAGTACAGGGCGAGGGTCACTGCTCTGGTCCTGCTGGCCACAACATTTCTGACACAAGCCAGGATGCCGTTGGCCTTCTTGGCCACCTGGGCACATGCTGACTCATAATCAGGAGCTGTCAATCAGCACCCTCAGGTCCTTTTCCATCAGGCACATTCCAGCCACTCTGTGCCCAGCCTGGAGCATTGCCTGGGGTTGTTGTGACCCAAGGGCAGGACCCAGCACTTGGCCTTGTTGAGCTCCAAGCTTATTTTACTGTATGTCAGACAGATTTTCTGGCAGAGAATGGCCATGAGAAGACACTCACTCTTTTGAGATGAGAATGATCATCCTTTGAGAGCATGATCATTCTGCTTAAAGGAAGGAAAATCTCACTATCTTTGGACATATTCAAGCAATGCAATGCCAAGGAAATATTTGTAAAATGGTAAAGGAAAGTAGCAAAGCTCAGGCAGACCCACCATGCAAAGTCACTGGAAATGCACACATAGAATTTTGTGTCTGGCATCACTTTTAGGTGTTTTCTTTCCTGGTCTTTCTAGCTAAGATCTCTTATGCAACTATCAGGCTTTCATCCTGTCTGCATGACAGGAATTGTAGGTCTTGGGAACTTAACTTCCCCCATGCATAGGGGGATGATATCCCTTTTTGGAGATTTATTTAGATTTTTCTTTTGTCCAGGAGATTTACTTTATCTTTAATCAGGGAGATTTTATGTCTTCCTTTTACCAGACCATTGATTGTTCTCTCCATATTTCTCAGGGATGGTCTGATGCAGTTTTTATTGGCTCAAATATTAAATAATTCCTGTGCTATCTCATCCTTGGCTATACTTTTGTATTATGCGGATGCTCTCTATACTTGGAAAGCAGTATCTGAACTCAGAGCAAAATCTTCCTTTAGTGCAATCTGTATGTTGTATAAGAATATGTACATTGACAACCCAAATGTATGCATTTGTATAAAAAGAATCATGGGTGTCAGCTTTTAACTCAGCTGTGCCTGAGATCAGGCACAAGAGTAACTAATCATTCTGAGGCATTAATAGGGCCTGAAGGAACCTGGTCCACAGATTTCTCTCTCAGAAAGATTTCTTCACCTCTGCATGAAGATGCCAGGATCAGATCTTGGAAGGCAAACAGCCATCTCTCTGCATTACTGTCTTTAGTCATAGAATGGTTTGGTTGGAAAAGACCTTTAATGGTCATCTAGTCCAGGTCCCTGCAATGAGCAGGGAAATCTTGATAGACCAGGTTGCTCAGAGACCCGGCCAACCAAGAGGAGAAGCCCTTCTTCAGGTCACAAATTCACAGATCCTTTCAGACTACACAGACCTGCACCGGCACTCATGAAGTAGTTCCACCACCCTCCAGGACTTCTTCCTTCACCCGCACTCTCCTTTTGCTTGACCTGACGCAAACCTTTGCAACCAAAATGGTTTGGAGAAGTGACGACATTAAAACTCACTCATACAGACACTTAATTTTAAACCTGTCCAGTAGCCCACTCCAGTTTATGGCACAACATGTACTTAAAGAAGGAGATGCCATTAAGCAGAAAACTCACAGCTGGGTCTGGAAAGCATCACTTCTCCTTACAGGAACCGTGGATAATTCCTGGTTTAAGAGAATTGTGAAATTGTGCCATTAAGGAAGGGTTAACTAGCTTTTGAGTGCTGAAACAGGTACAGTACCGACCTCACTAATTGCTGAGCCAGGTCAAGTGTTTCCTCATTAAACCCTGTCATGTGACTCTGTCTTACTCTTGATCTGTCACATTACCTGTCTTGAGTCCCAATGCTCCAGTCTTTTCATCCATTTTTGCAAATTAGATGCAGGACCTCAGGGGATGATTCCTTAACCAGCCCTTTCAGAAGGACATCCATTTTAGTGGGGGGAAATTACAACAGGCTTTTGTAGTACCAGGTTTTTTAGCTGACCTATTTCCTCTGGTTTTCTCAGCACATTGTCATTGGTTAAATAAAGCCTCATTAGGAGAGCTGGCTTCTCTTTCTGATTGCAATGTTCAATTTTGTATTCATGGGTTCCTTTACTGTTTTCTGCAGTTCTTAAAAAAGTTTGGCTGAATGTGGGGCAGGAAAGGGAAAGCTGAAATTCTCTCTTTTAGACTGCACTAACAAATATTTTAAAAATCAGATTCTAAAACTTCCTTTAAAATCGGATGTTTTGAGAAAAGCCTGGAGCCTTTGCTCACAGTCGAGTGGGTGGATGTCCTGCAAGAGCAGCAATTATTATACAATAAGCCAGTCAACATGTCTTGTGTGACTGGCATGAGTCTTTATTATAGGAATATCAACACTGCTGACAGATCAGGCCAAGAAAGCCACCCTTCACACACACACAGTGCATCCATGAGCAGACAGGAGGGCTAAGAGGATGCACCAACACCACACCTCCCCAGCTCCAGCTGAAATCATTCTCCTTTTCTTTCACTTAGTATTTACTGCAGCGCTGGAGATGGCTGGTTTTGTGGGAGAAATTGAAAAAGGACCCAAGAAATAGATTCTTTTCACTACCCTCTTCCTGCCAGGGCCAGAGACTGAACAACTTCACCAGCCATGGGCTGTGAGCAGGGGTGGCTGAGCTCCCCATGCTGCTTCAGCACTTGCACAAAGAGCTGTGGACAGCAGCAATGTCCTCTCCACACACATACATAGTACTCACATCCCCTGGTTTGTTCATGGGAGGGGGCAGACTCCCTGTTTGTCGCTTGAAATCTTACTTGAAACTTGAAAAGATGAGTGGGAAGGAGAGAGAGAGAGACAGTAATACAAGTTGGCATTTAAATTTGTCAATTAAATCTGCAAAGATTCACTATCTGGGATTTTTGCTGTATCACTCCCTAGTTATGCTCTTTCAGTGCCTCTGTCCTGCTTCCTTCTGCGGGTTTTGCAGCAGCCTCCTGTACACATGCTACCTTGCAGAGAACCACAGATAATTTTCTGGTTTTTATTAGCTTTCTAAAACCACATGTAGCTGGACTCCTTCACTTCAACCCCCTTAAAGTTTAATAGGGTGTCTATTGTAAAGCTAACTTCTTCATTCATTTGCTCATACAGGGAATATTTCCTTTGAACAGCAGGCATGTTCTGCTTGAAAAACCCCTTTGGGAAAATATGAAGCTTTGAGAAATGTTCTGTCCTCCCTCAAAGAGGTCCCTTCTGAACACAGACCACTTCTATTGCTATTTAACTATCAATAACCCCCTCCCCTGCTGTACCAGTATCTGCTCAAGTACTGAGCTCTGCAGCAATCCATAACTTCCAGGGAAATGTGAGCAATTAGTCTGATTTTAATGTTACACAGGTATGTTACCGACAGTCATCTGTAATTCTTTAACATTCTTTGCAGTGTAAATCACCTCAGAAGCAGGGCAGCCCTTTTCCTAAGGAATTTCAACAAATGCTGAGTTAAAAGCCAAGGAACAGAGAAATAACTTTTAAAAAGAAAATATGCCTCAAGATTTTTCACAAAAAGACAAAAAAACCCCAACCAAACAAAAAAACCCCAACCAACAATAAGCCAAGATGAAAGCTTTCATTCTAATTTAATTCAAAAGGTAAAAAGGCTTGGTAATATGACTACCTAAGAGAATGATTCAAAGTAAAATCTTTATGGGATATTTTTAATGTAACTAAATTTCATGTGATTGCACATTATTAAATGACTGAAATATCTGAGATTCTGTGAAATATTTCTGCAGATTTGGAGTTTGAAATGCATTTTTACATTTGTGCCAGAATTTGCTCAGAGACCACATAGGTACATGGGATCCAAGTGGGTCATGGGTGAGAGGAGAGGACAAAAGCTTCTCTTTTGTTTACTTTCCAAATCCAAAATTCAGGCTTCCATATTTAGGATCAAAACCCAAAAAGTGTTCTCCTACATGTTTGGGCTCTCCTATGTGATGCCACTGTGCAACAGCAGCACATGAATTCCCACTGTATGCACTGTTCTTCTCCCACTAAAGCCATCCCAGAGGACTGTTCCTGCAATGGGAACGGAGCAGGACAAGCTCTATTTTCAGTGTCACCCTGGCAACCGCTTTCCTCTCCATCTGGATGTCACATCAAAGAGAAGCTCCTGCCACCTCTCAGGTTTAACACAAGCCTTATAACTTCTGGGAAGGTCTCACAGACCCAGCCCTAAAGATTGAAGAATATCTTTAGCCATGCCTCCCTTTTGAAACTTCTGAGTGTTTAGCTTTCACACAAAGAAAACCAGCCTAGTTATACTTTAAAAGTCAAAAATTAATAGGATTAATTTAGGGGGGTTTGTGATTCTAAGTTTGTCTCTGGATACTTGGATGCCTGAGGTTAGCAGTACTGCCCCAATTTAGCCCAGATATTTGTATTTGTATTTATGCAGCTAATAAATGAAATAGACTTTCCATGTATTTTACTGGAGAGCCTATGAGGAAGCCATGTGTTTAGCCACTACAAATATCCGGGGTAGTGGGATGGGAGCTTAACCTTTCTCTCCCTCCCCTCCCTGTGGGAGGCTGGACAGATCAGCTACAGCAGTGTCTGCCCTCCTCACTTGCCCCAGTGAGCCCTGATCACTTGTGCTCCTCCAGTTTTAGGAAGCCCACTCACGTCATGCCCCAGTCCTGAGCATCCTCAGCCCTCATTTCTCATGCTGTGTGGCAGTGGCAGCAATAACATCTCTGCAGAGAGGGATTTCTGCTGGCATTTTATTCTGCCTTTATTTTATTCCACTATATTTTTTTGTTGTTGATGCTTCAAAAGTCCCAATCTCAGAATATCCAGTGCTTATAAAGTCATTCAAGATGGAATATCACATAAGGTCATTCAAAATACCAGAACTGATCCTCAGTCAATCAAAATCAGAAACAAGACCTTCACTCATAATTTTTTTTCTGTGGCCAGAGCTGCACAGTGCAGAGCAGAGAGGACAACATATGGCCTCTTTCTGAGGCAAGTGTTACAACTATTCATTGCACAGCCTTAAAGTACTTCCTACCCAAGCTTCTCACAGTGTTTTGACCTTGTTAAGTATTATAATGCTCATTTTAAAAACAGGCAACCTGTGGCCCATGGGGCTTCCTGTCTGAGGTACACTTGAAAGTGCAGGAATATAGGATATGCCTTCAGTTTTGTCTTTTCTTTCCACTGGATATTCTCTAGTGCATATCAGACATTTAAAATAGAGGAGCCCAGGGGGGCAGGGGGTAAAGGACAAAAACAACTCTGTAACTTAGGGAAAGCATTTATTCTCTCTCAGTTTCAGTGAAATGTTCCCACAGTCCATCACTGTGTCTTCAGCTTCCCATCCACTAATGGCAGAGGAAGCCAGAGGTGAGAAAGCAGATTGTGTGTTTCTTGCTGCCTATTAAGGATGGTGACAGGAGAGAAAAGTTCTTCCATTTTGAAAGGATCTCTGACCAAGCTGTCAGTGCTGGGAAAGGAGAACTAACACTCAGCTTTTTCATGTCCACGGCCTTTATTTCAGATCTCTGGAGCTGCTTTTGCCTGTACTGAGAGGCACACAGAAGTGGGCCAAAAGCAAGGTGGGTGTAAGGAGGATGTCTCAGACACCTGAATATAACTGGGAGGTGCCCAGCTGGCAGTGACTGGTGCTAACAGCAGGTGAGGGAGCCACTGCTGTTCAATCCTACTTCAGTATCGCTTGTCAGGGGCAGTGTTTTAGGCCAACATGACAAATAATCCTTATTACAGGTAGATCTATAGGCCTGATCAACATCCAAGCTTTCCATGGAGGACCATGGAGGAATATCATCCTCTCTTTGATCATGGTGTTTGAATATGGAATCAGCTACAAGTGCTGTTCTGGACCAAAACTTTACCTCTGTCTCACACATTGCAAAAAAAGAAAAGAAGAAAGAAAAAAATCACCTTTTAGAGAATTAATTTGCAGACAGATTGGTACTTGTGAAACCAATAGAATTTGAGTGGAATAGGATATAAAAACACCCCCAAAATTCTCTTAAAATTATTAAAAATACATTCTAAAATTATAAAGAAATTTCCATTTAAGATGGCATTTAAGGTACATGGCAAATATAAAACCAAAACCAAATCAACCTTCACTGTAAGATCATCAATATAGTTGCTCCAGATTAATGCTGATAAAACTGAAATCTGCCTTCCACCCACATAAGAAATCTGTGATTAGCAGGTGGGAAATCACACACAGTTCTGTGGAAAATTTATATATATATTTTTTAAAAAAAATAAATCAGCGATGGAACAGAGCTAGTTGATTTCCCATGCTGGGTTTGTTCCCAACAGCACTTATGCAAAGTTGTGGGTTTTTTCCTCCTTCAGGCAGATTTTGGTTGTGTGAAGCGGCACAACTTCCCCTGGAGTGCACTGCAGAGCAGCAGCGGCTGCCTGCACTGGTGAGCATCGCCGCAATGAGGGCAAGAAGGAGCAGCATTCAGAGTAAGATGTGCCACTCCCTTCCATGGCTTTAGTGCTGGAGGTGGAGAACATGTGGAGGAACATTTTCTTTCCAGCAGAGGCAGATGGAGGCAGGCACTGAATGGAGGGAACATTACTGAAATGTTATGTTCCCACAAAACCCACTGAACGTCTCCGTACCGGGTTTACACAGAATTTAAAGAAGAGGAAAATTAGTGGGAAAACAGAGCAGCTAAAAGGTCTGTTAGATCTGACACTCTATGGGAGACAAGCAGGGGAAATGTAAACCACACTTCACTCTGTGTCTGTAAGCAATGAGAGCTAGTGAAAAAGAACAGAGATCTTGCTTCTGACAGTAACTCGGTCTGATACCTTTGATGTGTTTAACAATTTCCAGTTTATCAAGCAGAGCAGGATAGTAGAAATTTAAAAATCCCATGCTGCCAACACAAAAAAAACGTGTAAGGCATTTATAACAGGTTTGTAACATGAAGGTAGAAAAATGAAGGAGGTTATGACTATGTTGACTATATGTTATGACTAATCTTATCACATGGGCTGGAGATGGGATTGTGATTTAAACATGGGGGAAAACCCAACTTTGGGGTTGGCCAGGAGAACGAACATCACCTTCAGGAGAGGAACTGCAGAGGGGAGGGAAGAGTGTTCTGCTGACAGATCCCTGCTCAAGGAGTCTCAACTCCAATGTGGCTGTCACAGCTCAGTGTCAGGTGCTCCTCAGCACAGCATAGGCTCTTAGCAGTGTAATGATATAAGGTATAGGTCAAAAGGACCTCTAACTGCACATACCAAAAACAAATATATGATTTGTTAAATGTTTGGATTTAGATAGAGGATAAAACTGAATGTTTGGGAATTTTTCCTGTGAGGAACTTGATTTCAGGGACAAGGAGCCTGAATGAGGCTGCAGAAGTCAAACACTCACAAGCTTCTTGTGTCTCACATTCTCTGCTCCCCATTAATCCTCTGGAAGGGGTGCACCTTGCAGTTTGAGAAATATTGCTGAAGGATAGAAACTGGAAGGTAGGCGAGGAGCTGGAGGCTGTTACAAGGAGTGTTTTAGTTTGACAGGGTAGGGGAAAAAATGGAGCAATCTGCAGTAATGACAAGGGAAAGTTTTGTTTTGTTGGTTTTGTTTTGCTTTTTACTCTGTGCAACGCTTTTGCTGTTTCATTGAATTCCCAACCTCTCCCTCTTCAGTATTGCTCCATACCTCCTCAGCCATCCCTTTAAGCCTCCCACTCACATGTTCGCTAAAGATTAATTGTTTTCTTTACACTCATCTTTGCCAGCCCTGGCCTTCCCCACATGTTCAGAGCTTTCCCAAGCTCCTTCGTCTCTGCACAACCCAGTTTCTGTTCACTTAGAAATCCCCTGTTTGAGAGCAAACAAGCCTCTGTCACAGTAGCCAGGATCATTCCTTCTTTCCCTCTCCCCAGGGTAAACTACCATCCCAACCTCAGAGCCAGGCCTTCCCTGGGCTTTGACACTGTGTGTGTATGGTCACAACACCCAGAAAGCCTCACATCCTTGCCATAGTTCCACCTGGGCTCAGAAACCCCTTTACTTCTTGTGCTGGCCCTGGAAAACTGAAGAAAGTGGCAGGAAATTCTATGACCAGCCTTTATCAGGTCAGTCTGATCTAGGCAGAAGCTGATTACTGTACTTGGGCAGCCCAAGGGCTCACAGGGATTCTGATTCCCAAGGGGATGCAGCCAAGATGCTCCATCTCACTAGCTGAAACTGAAGGAGAGGTAGCCCTTCCAATGCCACTCATTTATTCAGGATGAATAAATTCATTTAAAGACAAAACAAACATGTTTGTCCTTGAAACAACTATGACGCTGCTAGCTGGAAGAGCTGTTTGCATTTTAAATGGTATGACTGTGTGAAGTGTGAAAATGAAATATACAACACAGAGTAGAGAAGCACAATGTTTTCTCCTTATTAGGAGGGTTTTTTCCTTTTTTTTTTCTTCAGCCATTCAGAGCCACGCGTCACTGGGAACGTAGGTACTGATAGCGTTCTTCCTTTGTGTCCCAAAAGGCAGGAGGGTGTTTGCCTAAACATGCAAGCACAGGAGCAAGACTTGTGTGTTTTATATAGGAAGCTGCTTTTGTTTGCTGCCAATAGGATACACAATGTGCTCTCTACAGGGGATCAAGATGTAGGGCTATACAAACACCAAGCAGCAATACCTTACATAACTGGCCCTGGGGGAGAGCTATGTGTCATGAGGAGAAACAGTTTTGCCAGGAAAGGTAAAACGCAGGAGGTGATGTAGAATTTGTGGAAGAAAACGAGGCCTGTGGAAAACACAAAAACAAACAAAACAAACTATCTGCGCAGATTATCACCAGGCAGACGATCTTGAGGAAAACAGCCATGGAACTATGACTGCAGATTCACAGTCAACTCACTGCTTTACTACAGCAACTGTGTCTGTAACTCTTCCCTCATGGGATTTGGCCTGTCTGCTGGCACCAGGCAGGCAGGATGGCTCCTCAGGCTCTTGACATGCTGCCCAGGTCCCTCAGTGAACACCAGCCTCTTCCAGATGGGATTAAAGGCAAGGGATGTTGCAGTGGTGCTGGAGGCAGAACTAGCTCTGTGGTGGGAGTAAAGTTCACTGGCTGTGTGATTTGAGGAAAGGGGTTACTGTGAGACTGGTGGGGGAACCAGAAGTGACTGGTGTCCACTGAGTAAAGTTCTGGGCTGGGAAGGATCAGGGATGCTTGGGGACCTGCTAACGCACCTTTGCTCCTCCCCAGGGGACTGCCTGGATGTGAGTTGAGGACAAAGCACACAGGGCTGTCTCTAAAAGACTGGTCAGGAACTCTGTGCTACTGTGAAAATAACTTACATGTACAAAATAGCCCTGTAATGACATGACACGGTCTAAGTTTTGCACATGAATGAATAGATAGGTCCCCTGTGGATGGCTTGGCATGGGAAAGAGAAACCCTCTGGAAAGAGAGAAAAACTGGATGAAAGAGTGAAATGGGCTTGTAATTGATGAACAGCTGAAACTCTGCTTGCAAGAAGGTGAAAGAAACCACTGGGTCTGCTGAGAAACATGGCCTGTTGTAACCAGGAACAGCTTTTCTAAACCTGAATCAAGAGGGGGAGTCTCCTGAAACTGCAGCTGCTCTTGCCCTCCCTGATGCACCAGCACCAGCTTCTTGCATTTTAAGCCACCCTATTAAAACCTATTTCATTTTGGGATACTCTGGGATATCAAGTGACTTCCAGATCACATGGAGAGCAGGTAGATGAAAGCAGCCTCACTGTCACTGTCCATCCAAAAGGAAGGATTAAGGCCTAGGAAATGAAAACCAGTTCTTCCCTTCTCCAGCTTCCCACTAGCATTGCCTTCAAGGGCAATCTCTTTCTATACAGATGTCTTGGCAATGCTGGACACTGTTGGGAGCTGAAAATCTTAACCAAGATTTCAGTCATCAGTAAACACCCAAGCCAAACAAAACTTAATGTGCTCTTTAAAGTACATTGTTCCTGCACTTCACTGAGGGTCCTTCACCTGATAGAAAGCATTCACTGGTCATCACCTCAGAGTTCTGAAAAAAAGATGGAAAACCTAATGCAAGCTGGAAGCAGCAGTGAGCTGCTGCACTGTGTCTGATGCTAAGCAGGGAAATGGGTTTGATTTTTATAGATGTCTTTTGCACTTCAGAAAAGTACTGTAATTGCAGATACCAAACTGAGTAAGAAATAGCAGTTCTGCTGCCAGTGCAGACGAAACACTCCCCAAAGCCTGTTATTAATAGAAAGGCAGGGGCATTGCCGGCAAGATAAAAAGGTCAGGAAGAACTTTTAGCCATTTTCCAATTAAAAGGGGGGAAAAAAAAAAAAGAAAAAAGAAAATGAAAGTCATTCTAGACATATTCTGAGGTGAAGCAGAAGTCAGATTAGACTAATACTGAATTTGTACCAGGCTGTGAATACAAATAGCATGACCACTGAAAATCTGCAGAGCCCTGACACCCTGACTGATTCTACAGCCCTGCTCCCAGCCCTATTCCAGGCTCTGCTAAGAAACAGGGAGTGCCACTGACTTGAGCAAGAGGTCTGTGACCTGGACAGAAAGCACTGTAGAGAGCAGGGGATTTTTAATGTTGCTGTTGAAAGAAGTAGAGTTTTGCTGAGGGCTCAAGAATGAGTTAGGAGATACCCCAGATCAGCTTATACTCTTTCTTTGTCTGTGAAAAATGTTCATAAGACTCAAAGCTTCAGAACTGGCAGAAACTATTTTTTTTTAAAAGTCAACAATTAAATCCCAAACCCCTCAATCCATAAATCTGAAGGAGATCTGGAGAATAAAAGAATCCTCTTCCTCATAATATGCATAACAAATTGTATTTAAAAAGAATCAAAACCACAAGAAAAGAGCTTAGAACAAGCCCTATGGAGAACAGATGCCTAAATAGAATTTCTGTAATAATTTATATTAGAGGATGGATTTGTAAGAAGTGACTGCTATTCCTTTCCAGTATTTTTTCTTATGTACAATCTTGCTAAAAAATGAAGATATGGAATTGACATGCTCTCCACCTTTCTTCTGAAATGGCTTTTTCTTTTTTAATAGCACTAATTGAACAAAAGAACAACCTGAAACCCTAATTTTAGTGAACTCCGTAGAACCTGAATTCAATTTGCAATCACTGAAATATTTGATCCTGGATTTGGCAACCTTAATTTATGCTTGCAGGTCAGACACAACCATTAAATCTCTTCCAGAAGTATTTAAAGCCTTGAGTCTGAAATTATTTGCGGTTTAAGAGTTGCACAATTGGAGAATAATAGGCTTCTGAAAAAGGATTAATTGGTAACCTGTAAGGAAAAGGTATTTGAACTACAACTGCAGAACAGTTTTCAAACATTTTGTTCTTTGTAGCATGTAGCACTTTCTTCTGGCCAACAAGAGAAAATCATGAAAGTGTTAAAGTATTTTTTAGAATTTTATTAGAAAATTTTGATACTTTGATATTTTATCAGGACCTTGATAAAACAGAAGTTCATGATTTTATATATTTTAGAATGGAATCACAAGAAACTATAGCTTCAGATGTATTCCTTGATTCCTTATAAAACTGTGTAAAACCCATGCAAAGTGACAATGAAATACTGAGAAAACTTCAAAATGTAAAACACACTTTAGTTTACCAATAAAAATTAAAAAAAAATCTTCAATTTTTTAGAGCACTGAAAATACTTTATCAACTTGTCAGAGTTACATCTTTATTTCTATCTCCATCGAGGCAATAGGGTATGACTGATAAGGAGAAATAAGGGTTTCTTACATTGACAGGAAAACTTTGCTCTTAACATAAATACATGATAAGATGGAAAGATAATTTATGTGGTTCTATGATTTGGTTAAATCATTTATCTCTTCCAAGATATGTATGTTATTTTAAAAGGCTTTATTCCCGTAAACACAATTTTTTGATACAATTCAACAGATTACATGAGATGCCAACACATTTTAAGGGTCAGCTTTCCTTTTGATAAAAATCACAATTACATTATGGAGACTATTCAGCATGAAAGGTAAAAAATATTTGTGCAGCCCTTTGAAAAAGGAGTGTTTAATTAGTATGTTTTTATCTCTGCACAACTAAGGAAGTATAAATACAGTCATTTTAAAAAGAAGTAAAGTGTCAGATGCTCAGTAAATGCACTCTAATTTATCGTAATCTAGCATAAAATTTCATTATGGGGTAATTATATCAAAATATATTTCATGTTCAAGTTTGAAACAATTCAACAACTCATAGTGAAATTTAAAATCCTACTTTTAGGAAAAAACAATCAAATTATGTAACAGTAAGTGTGGAATTTTTCGTAATTTTTTTTTTTACAAAATTAATGCTGTATTTGGTTGGTATTTTTTTATTATTCATCCCCTCCATGCTCAATAGCACCCCTTTTTTTATTTATAGAATTGGAATATTCATAGGGTTGGAAGGGACTTTTGAGAGACATCTAGTCCCAACCCCCTGCCATGAGCAGGGACAGCCTCAACTAGACCAGGTTGGTAAGAGCCCAATCCAGCCTGACCTTGAACACTTCTAGGGATGGGGCATCCACTACTTCTCTGGGCAACCTCTTCAAGTGTTTCACCACCCTTGTTGCAAAAACCATTTTTATATCGATCTAAATCTACCCTTTTTAAGTTTAAAATGGTTGTATCTTGTCTGTTGCAACAGGTCCTGTTGAAGTTTGTCACCATCTTCCTCACAGTGCCCCTTTAAGTATTGAAAGACCTCAACAAGATCTCCCCAGAGCCTTCTCTTCTCCAGGCTGAGAAACTCAAATTTTCCCAGCCTTTCCTCACAGGAGAGGTGCTCCATCCCTCTGAGCATCTCTGTGGCTTCCTCTGGACCACCTCCAACAGGCCGTGTTTTTCCTGTGCTCGGGACCCCAGAGGTGGAGGCAGCTCTGCAGGTGGGGTCTCACCAGACCAAAGCCAGGTGAGCCCCCCCCTCACCTGCTGCCCACCCTGTTTTGGATGCAGCCCAGGACATATTGGCTTTCTGGGCTGCCAGAGCATGTTGCTGGGTCATGTTCAGCTCCTCATCCACCAACACCCCCAAGTGCTTCTTGGCTGTGCTGCCCTAAATCCCCTCATCCCTCAGATTGCATTGAAATTGGGTGTTGCCCTGATCCAGGTGCAGCACCTTGCACTTGGCCTCGTTGAAACTCATGAAGTTCCCATGGGCCCACTCCTCCAGCTTATCCAGGTCCATACATTCTAACATTCAGATAAAAAACAGCTAACATGTAGGCAGGCAAATTGCCAACAAAGTTAGGTGGCTTTCAGCTTTAAAAATCCTGAATTATGAACACTCCTAAAACCCATAAATTACTGGTTTGGGAAGCGTTCCACAAAAGCTGTAAAAAAGAGGCATGTAAGGGAAATGTAAGACTTTTTTTCCCTAGAGTGAATGGATGTCCGTTTTCAGATCTGTGCTTCATGTTCTTTGATCTGCTTTTGTCTTTATTCTTTAAATAGAAAAAAGAAAAAAAAAGTCCAAATGTAATCTGAAATTGGTTCAGATCAAAACGGGTCATCTGTGCAAAACTGCTTGTACCTTGATAAGGTCCTCCTCCTGTCTCAGCTATTTCGGAGCAGTTCCCAGCCTCTCATGCAAGTTGGGGCAATTCTGCATTCCCTGTGCTAAATAAATATTGCGTGAAGTGCAACTTGATGAGACCTTAAGGATGTTACAAAAACTACAGGAAATCACATACTACCAGTACACCAAGCTAAGCAAAACATTACCTGCTTACGTGCCTGATGTTAATGTATGGAATCTGGGGACATGGTACTGTGTTAGCCTTGTGTTAGCATACAGGAAGGAGAGATTAATGGAAAGGATTTCCTTTACACACATGAGACATAAAAAAAGTCTTCAACTAGCAATCTGCTTTTGGAGTACAACTAAAATAAAAATCTACATAAGACATAAGGAATTAGCAGGTTGCATATCTTGGTATCACTCCTAACAATTATTTTGGGTGCCATGTCTATACCATAACAGAGTACAAACTCTGCAGTTCAGGTATCCGAACACCTCCATCTATTGCAGGTAAGTCTGTTGCTGTTAGCTGAGCACAAAGTTCCTCATAGCACATAAGCTCCCTGAGGCAATATTGACTCATACTAATGACTATTATAGAATGACTATAATAAAAAAAATTGCTAATAATTCATTAATGATTATATTAAGAGTTTTATTTTGCAGAGATGAAAACCTTGTGCCAAGACACAGCAATCAGGGAAATATCTGCTACCCTAATGTTCCCTACTTCTCAGAGTGTCAATCTTTATCATGCTCAAGGAAGTGGCCAACATGAACAATTCACTATGGCAGATAATACTAGAAGATATTCATTTGTTTCAAGGGAAAGGTGTTCATCTCTAAGCCCTGAAGGTATGGATTTAAAATCCTACTAATCCTGGTTGGGAAATACTATATCACACCACAACAATTTCCACGTAGATTTTGTTAGACTGTCCAGTTAAAATACAAAGAAAGTCACCTGATTTCCAGACACTCTTACAAGATTTTAAGCAAACTACTTTAACATAAGCCTTTCTTTTTATTCTGCTTTTTAATTTTAAATTGCAGACAATTATCAACAATAATAAGGATGGAGGGAAATACAAAGAAATTTTCCTTTTGTCCCTATACACAAATCAAATAATTTTTTTGCTGCATAAAATTTCCAAGAAGCAAATGCCTTTCCCCAGTAGCACTGCCAGATTATTATAGATTTTCTGGTCTCCTCCTGCTGCACTACTCCTCTCCAACATCAGTGCTCGCAAGCTACACTTCCTCTGGTTCCAAAGGTAGCTGTTGAGATAATTGTATTGATTTCCTTCACCCCTCCATGTTCTTGGCCCACCTTTTTCCTCCACACGCAACTTCCTTCAATTACTTCAGCAAGACTTCACTGTTCAGCTCTGACCCTGTTACCCAGACAGGATTCCAGCAGCAGGGTCAGTTCCTACCTCCCCTCCCACTCCTGTGTCTGATTCAAGGACTTGTGCATTTTCCTCTGCTGATCCCTGCAAACAGGGAAAGCTAAGCTGCTAAATGTCTGTGAAATCATTCTCTGTTCCTCCTCCAAACCACCTGCCATGGTGGTTATCACCTGGGAGTTCACTGTGCTGTTTTGTGTCTTCCCCTGCTCGTACTCTGCTGGGTTTCATCCACCTGTTTCTGACTCCAAGTACTGTTCCTTATGGGTTACAACACATTGTGCCTAAGCACGCTGGCAGACACACTGGCATCAAAAGAAATGGCCAAAATAGCTTTCTAACTTTAGTTTGCCTCTTTCCTGGCATTCTTCACCAAAAAAGGGAAACAAGGAAGGAATTGTAGGCACTTTTACTTTCCATAATAACCAAAATGGTTTGGGATAGTCTTTTTAAATTTTTTTTAATTTTCTGTTTATTACTTGTGGGTGGGCTCTCACCTATTCTGTGAAGATTCAGAGTGTGACAGACTTGTGTGTCCCACACACAGTGATGAAGCCTTTCCTTTACTGGACCAAAGCTATCCTGGACATGAGACAGCAACAGGAATGGTCTCACTTTTTTTCATTGCTATTGAGAAACAGGTTTGAGTTCACACTTTCCTCTTGCTTCTTTTTTGGCATCTGGTGCTACTGCACAGAAAGCCTCAGCAGCACAGAAATCAGGCAGTTTCTCACAAATTTACATTTCTCATGAAGTTTTATTCCAAAAAGATTATTTATGCATAAGGAGGATGTTCCTCTAGCTAGGGTTGCAGTCTGGGCCTTCAGAGATGTGCCTCAGGCATCTCATGTGGAGATTGTGGTATTGCCATGCCCTACCCCTATGTGTACAGAGCCTTTTCAGATTTTCCCTTGGTTCTGGGAGTACAAAATACCTGGGAGACACTCTGCTGTCACACTGAGTGCTGTAGAGAGACAGGACTGCCAGTTTGTGACCAGGACTTGCTGGAAACCTTTCCAGTTCTTGCTGGGTTGAGCTAACAGTGATTTCCAAATGTTGCACATGTTGCTTGACAAGATTTAAATGACCTGGAAAGCAGAGTTTTGACAAAAGTGTACCTTTTGAGTAATTCTGTAGTGTGGGCTACCCCACTTTCCATCCCCACATTACTTATCTCCCATGAAGGACAGCAGGAATCCCGTGATCCTAGATCTTCAACTCCAGGGCTGCATGAATATAACAGATATTCCAAAATTCCCATCTGTGGTTATGAAGCCAGAGTCTATACCATTCTTAGACATGAAGGAAAGCTTGCATTCCTGTAATACATCCTTATATATATGTTTATACATATATACCTATGTATGTACCTATATCTATGGATTCACCTTTATGAACTGAATTATGAGTGTATGTTGCATCATCCTATAAGACTTGACAGTCAGCAGGTGCCTGGGTGCAGTATTTTTTTTTTTAAAGTTTGAGAAGGAGAAAACATTTCAAACACATTTTTGTTTATGTGAAATATAAAAATAATTTTGATTTCTAACTTCAACATAGCAAAATCCTTGAAATCAGCAGAAATCTTGTGTGTCCCAAACTCCAAATGAAAGCGAGTCTTTTAAAAGTTTACTGAAGGAATTTCTGACCACTGTTTTACCTCCCAGTCCCCTGTTTTCTACTCGTTTTAGATAACAGATTGACTTTCCTGTTTAGGTTTGAAACTGTAAAGCTGGTCTTTCAACATCACCAGTCTGCATGCTGAATCCTAAGCTTATATTTACTGACCTGGAAAAAAAAAAACCCATTACCTTCTGAATCAGCAGTCATTTCAATGCTGTGCAGAACTCACAGAAGGAGATACACAAAATCTAACAGCAGTGCAAAGCATATGAGGAGCAATCAGAACGATGGAGGGCTGGAACAAACAGTTTGATGAACCTGAAAGCTTAATTGGAAGAATACTGATAGTCCATTTGTAAGTGGGAAAACTGCTTGAAACTTCAGAGATCATTTTTTTGGGGAGGTTTGTGGGGAGGATTTTGTTTGCTTTGGACTCATCTACAGAAAAATACTATATTGGTTTGTGTATTTTACAGTCCCTTGTGCAAGAAAAAGAATATAAAGCAGTAAACAAAAACCAGTTCAATGAAGCTTGCTGTAATAGTGTAAGTGCTTTAAGTGCTTTGAGACAGTGAATATTCGAGGAAAACTGACAAACTCTGAACATCTCATCTTTTGCATCAAAGCACTGTGCAGTGCCCAGTATGTGCTCTAGAAGCACCTGTATTGCTCATTGGAAATAGAAGCCATTCCTACACAGAAGTTTTGTGCTCCAAAACTAGTTGATCTCTGTGATATAAATAATATGTCTGTGTACAGAAGCTGTCCACATTAAGATCCAGACCTATGACTCCAGCTCCAGGGCACCAAAGGTTTACAAATAAATAATATGAAAAGTAATTGCAGAATTAATAACAATCAAAACTTGAATTTCGTAAACCTTTTAGACCCCAACTAGATCATTCAGTTGCTGAAGTTTTGCTGAGGTTGTGTCTGAGAACAAATTTATTCTAGCTTCCTACTTTGTGAATATCCTCAGGAAGAAAGTTTGAACAATGGAGAACGCTGGAAGTCAGTGAGGCACCACATTAAAGCAGCAGGTCAGAAAGATGTAATTTCGTGCTAGACTGCTACAGCATGTAATCATCTTTGAAATGTCTCATTTCTGTCAGGTATAAGTCTATTGTATGAGTGGGTAAAAGAAGTAGGAAGGAACACATCATTCTTAAAATTCAATGTGGTTGATGAGGCACCATAAAAATCCCTCGTGTTTAGTATAAACAAACAGACATGACATTATGCCAGTAGAAGGATGATGAAATGCTTCATTAGTAGAAAAGGACATGGAAAGTCCACCTGACAGAAATATGAAGAATCTTTCATAAGAGATGTGAGAAATGGAAACACCAAGAAATGGGGAACAGAACAGATGGACCAAAGGTTCTGTTAGAGGGATGGTAAGGGACAGATCTGGTTTCACTCTGGCAATTCTGTCAGCCAGATAAAGACCTCACTGAATTAAAACAGGATGCAAGACATGGTTTAATGGTGGCCTTGGCAGTGCTGGGTTAATGGTTGGATTTAATGACCTTAGAGATCTTTTCCAACTGAAATGACTCTATGATTTCTGTAAGAAAAATTGCTTGTGAGGTGAAGAAATGGAGAGCCAAGCCCATCCTGGCTACGTTTTATTTCCTCCCTGTGCCCTTCTCTTAGCATTTTAATATGAAAAAGTTTGAGATGACTTTGGGTTACTGTTGAGATATTCTGCAACAAGTGAATTTAAACATTGGGAAATCAACCTATGCTTTTGAATGAGCAAGTCAGGTGTGCTGTTAAAGTAATTTTGCCTCCAAAATGAAAGCATATACGTTCCTGTGAGGAACTCAGAGGCTGTCTGAGCACCCTGGCGAGTGGCTGCTCCTCTGTGATGCCCCTGGGCCAGTGTGATGGGAGCTGGGTAGCAGGTACACTGGGCATCCTGGAGTGACTCTGGTTCCAGCCCTCCCTCCCTGCCACACCACACTCGTCTTATTTACACTTAGGGCTGCCATCATGGTGTTCCCTTCTCTGCTGCTGTTGTAACAGTGGGATCAAACAGGGCTTGTGAGTCAGTTCACAGGGCTGGGGGAGCTCCATCCCCTGCCAGCCCCACTCGCTCTCCCACCCACACCCACATGGGCTGTCACTGAAGTGGGTCATCCCAGACCTCCCTGCTTCACAGGGTGGCTTTTCAGCTTCTGGAGAATGACTGCCTCCTCCGTACTGCAGTTCTCCAACTGTTAGAAGCATCTGCCCTTTGCTGGCACTCAACACTGGGGCCTTGGGGATGTGAACTCACTTTTGAGGATGAATGTCTTCCCTGCCTCCCCCCCTGCACAGCTCCCCATTTTTGCCTTCAATCCACTTCCCAGAAACCCCTGCCCCAAATCACAACACCCAAACCTCCCATCTGAAAGAATCACCGTAACTGAACTGTCAAAAGGAGGGGAAGAGGGGGGAAAAAAATGGTTTCCATGGCAAATTTGCAGGATTTAATCTCGGCACAAAAAGAAGAATTTTAACATTCTCTCCCTGTTTTAGAACAGGCTGGGTAGCAAATGAAATTGTCTGTTGTGTGTTGGCTTCAAGGGTATCGCACTGATTTATGTCCACAGAGACTTTGTCACAGTATTTTCTTATTTTGTTCTCATAATCAGAAAGTTGCTTATCTGCCCTGTGAAGAAGATTAACATAATTTAAACCAAGAGCTGTGTCCAAAAGCTACTCAGAAGCCAGCTAGGAAATAATCAATTTTGTAGAGGTTTCTCCCTCCTGAAGCTCCCTGTTGAAGCACTGATGACAATAATATTATTTGCTGTTTGGTTCTTCCAGGTGGCTCTGGATGCCCTTTCGGAAATTACCCTTTCTTATAACGCTCCAGAGGTCTTTTCTATTGTGGCTGTAAATATCTGATTCGTTTGCCTTGTGTATTCAGTATGCAGATGTAGCAGGACAGACTTCTCTTTCTAGTGGAACATCAGCAGTGTCACACTGTTTTGGCTTCAAACACTTATTTTTCCCCTCATGTGAATTCAGTCAAATTGATCTGGAAGCAGAGCGCCTTTCTGACTGGCATCAAGTTTGCACATTCTCCAGTTTTGAAAGATATAAACACATCCAAACAAAGCCTGCAAATGATCAAAGATGGTTAAGTAAATGGATCTTTTGTCCTCTGGTAGCTGTTCTCAAATGTTCTTGAGAAATAGGTTCTGTCCCACCCCTCAGCTCCACAGTCTTCAGCAAATCTCACAGCTTCAGAGGAGATACCAGGTAGTAAATCTTCTAGATGTATTTCCAAAAAAGCAGCATCCACACTGTAAATAAAAGCACCTCTATGCTGACCCTTAAATATCCTAGCATAGAACCCGTTTTATTGAGAAACAATAAAAAAGGTAAACAGTAGGAAAAAAACATCAGTCTACATTTAGTTTATGAAGAGAAACAAGGTTTTTGACTTCTGGTTTTCAGTTGGATTGCTCCTGTTATTTGGAGGGATTTTTATGTAAAAGCAAAATCAGTATTTGTTTACTTGTACATAAATCATTGAACAAAACCATATGTATTGAAAAATCTTAAATTGCACATGTAAAAATTGAATTACACAAGACCTGTTTTGTTCTTCAACTGTAAGGATCTCTTCCTTGCTCAGATAACAATATACCTGCTTTTATATTGTGCTAACTTCTAATGTTTTCCTTGAGACCTCTCCATTGTGTTTAGTTAAATATTTGGTCTCAGTACATTGAGTACCTATATATTCCTAAAGTATCAGCATTAAGGATTTTTGAGGATCCCAATCATGTTTGCCCCCACAGGATAGCTGCTTACTGCAGGCAAGAAAGAAATTACATTACAATATTTATAAAAATGTATGGATTTTCAGATTATTTTTTTTCTCTCCATTACAATTTCTACCCAACATTCCAAGAAAAAGTAGATCCAATAGGCAAACTCAGACCTGAGATTTTGAACCACTTTGTGTTTATAAACAAATCCACACAAACCCAGTAGGATTTCTTTGGATTCTCTTACTTGTCCTAACATATACTTGTGCAAGAACTAAAAGGATCTGTCAAACTTTATACTGAATCAATGCCTGCACTCCTGGGCTGTTTATTATTTATGCTTTCCATCTGTGGGACTAATTCTGTGTCATTATAAGGTTTTAAAGACCTAAGCATGAAGATTTTCTTGGCACCACCAGAATCTGAATAGTAACAGCAATGGTAGTTCCTGTTCTAAAGTGCCCACAGTTAAAGTTTGAGAGGTTTTTTATTATTTTTTTTCAATAATCCTAGATAATTAGGTATTACTGCTTTACAGACTAAGGTAGGATTTGCTGCTTCTTATGAAGTGAATACAAGAAAGTATAACATAGGCACATGCTTCTTTATTGTATATACTTTTAAAATGCTTGTGACATCTATACATGTACTTTTAATTGCTCTATTGTATTTTTTCAGAAGTTTCAATAAAAAGCTTGATCAACAGTCCTTAAACATTCAGAAGTTTTGAAATATTAGATGTGTGGGAAAAGCGCATGTTAAGGAAAGGCCTTTCAATGTGAATTTATGACAAAGGCACCTTAATTTTGTTGGGTTGGCTCAAAAGTTGTTCTTGAAGTGCTTGTTCTACATCTAAGTTAAGCCTAAACAGAAGAGGTTCTGAGAAAGATCTTGGGATAAGATAGGAAAGTGTTTACAACCCATCTTAATTAGAATCCATCTGTAAATCATTTTTCATCACACTTCTGCCTCTAAACTTTTTTCCTCACTAGTAGCTGCTGAAAAGAAAGAGAAAATCATTTTGTATCAACAAAACATGTTGTTACAACAGGTATTTTTATCAATACATTCCCAGTATAGAGAAGTTTTCTCTGGCTGTGTTTCTCACAAGGCACAGATGGTGAAGTGGAAGACATAAAACTTCATCGGGCACAGCTTCTCTAAGGATCCCTGCACATGTTAGTTGGCACATCAGCTAATTATTTTTGCAGATTAATCAAATCTGTGTTTGTCCTGAGCTCAATACTAAGATAAATCCTGCTTACAGAGATCTTGATGATTTCATTTATTTCAGCACACCCAAATTCACACAGTGGCTCTAGAAGGAAATTTTAATTGATGGTAATTGCATATGAGCCTCCTAATGAGTCAGATGAGCTCTTGCTTTCCTACTGCATTCAAATGAATTCATCTGGGTGTGGGAGCTGGGGAAAGCTTGTTAAATATAGAGTCCTGGCACTGAGAGACAAATGCAATGCTGCAGAACCTCTGTTATTTCTTAAGAGTTTGGGCTGGGTGAGGGCTGTCCTCGTTATCACTTCGTATTCTTTCATAACCTTTTTTCTAAATCAAATAGCAGAAATACAGAATGTTAAACATACATTAGCATGGTTTATTTGCTGCCTTCATTTTCATCTTCAGAAATAAAAGTATTTGTGTATTTGTGTGTCTCCTTTCTAAACAGATGCCTCTACCTGTTTTCTAGGCACCTGCATTGAAGAGGTTAATCTCATTAAAAAGTCTATAAAGTACAAAACCTACAAGAAACTGCAAGAAAAGTCTACTTGTTAATTACTGAACCAGCTTTACTGAAATTTTTACAACAGAGGGTTTCAGTGCAGTTGCAAGTCTTTTTCTTGGTGCATTAAATACAGCTTGTATTAATTGAGTAAAAAAAAAAAAACAGATCTTGAAAGCATTCTCAGGAAATATTATTAGCTATCATCTTTGCCAAAAGTAGAGCTGCGCAGTGTGTATAGATCTTTATATGTACTGCTCATCTACAAACACTGCACAGTGCACATATTTCTGGAGGTGATATAGATTGATTGGAATCATGATTCTACAGATCTTCTGGCCAATCTCCACCCACACACACACACACACGCACAGAGTACAGTCCATTTTTCACTGTAGCTGTGCTTAATTCATCATAAAAATGCATGTAAGGCTGATTCAAATAGCAGAATATTTTCATCGCTATGAAAGCTCTGTAGGAGCTCTCTGGGCAGCCTGGGACCACCATCCAAGTTATTGGACTTCCAGTCTGATCTCCACCTAGCTGGAAGGCTGCATCAGCACTGTATTATGCAGCCCAGAATTCAGGCTGGAAATTGGGTTTTTTTGTAGAAAGAAGTTTGAAAGGGTAGAGAGCACTGCAATAACAGAACAGCCACTCAGGAGTGAGGTCAATGTTCTATATATCTTTGGGATATGTCTTTAGGATAGGAAATCCATAAATTTGATGTGAAAATATGTCAAAGTCATAAGTCATAAGTCAGTTTTGTTCTCCAGCAGTAAAGCCTGGCCACAGCATACTTACAGTATGATGAGGATATCATATCATATCATGATGAAGAACATTTCTAGTTCTTTTCAAACAACATATTCTGGCTAAATTGTCATTATACCCACCCACTTTACCTAATGTTGCCTTTGGCAACATTTGGCAACATTTCAGATAGGTCTGTCATAAAGAACAAATCCTATAGATTTCCTCACAACTACTAAAAGTTTGCCACAAAAATTTGATTATGGTCAACTTCAGTCTCCTCATCCAGCCCGTCCTTTCTCTCTTTTTCCCTCTTACATCCCCACTATTGCACACAATCCACTCAAACACAAACTTTACACCCATGGTACTTGATCCATCTTTCTGGTTCCTTATCTGACCTGCCTCTTTCCTTCCCCAGTCTTATCTTGGCTGCTTCTCTCTTCACCTGATCAGGCAAGATGTGATCTGTATATCTCCATTGGGCTGTTTGCCCATGAAACAGTTGTATAAACTGTTTCATTTACAGCCAACTAACAAGGGAAAGGAAGGTGGTGTTGTCCTCTACTACCTGAATCAAAACTACTTGC
Organism: Neodrepanis coruscans; assembly: GCA_013400695.1. Taxonomy (NCBI): domain Eukaryota; kingdom Metazoa; phylum Chordata; class Aves; order Passeriformes; family Philepittidae; genus Neodrepanis; species Neodrepanis coruscans. The sequence continues at coordinate 15,658 of VYZS01070808.1, read as the reverse complement.
ATGATGCCTCAGAGTTATTTCCCCAAATGAAAAATGCTCATGAGCAAGGCCACCGTTCCTTTTATGTATGTGTAAATATCATTTCCACATTCTCTACTTTCTCATTTAATCAGTTCCCATAGTTGCCTCATGGCCAACCATTTGCTGCCACCCAAAACAGCCCCTGTCTCTCCCAAAATGTGCATGGCCTGAAAGTGCAGTTCATAGGACTGGAGCAAACACAGTGCACATGCAATGGGGTATACAGCATTTCTTGGGATCAGGCCCTGCAGTAGTAGAGGTCCTTGAACCTTCCTCATGACTCTCCACTTTTCTTCCCCCATCTCTAGGAATAATGTGCCTTTCAACTCCACGTAGTTTTACATTCCACTGAATGCTTATTATTCAGTTGTATTTTAAGTGCTCTTCCAGTTTTGCCTCTGCATGTGACCACCCACCTCTCCACCTACAGTCTCTATAATGTGATTTCTATCTGCTGTAGCTTATAATGGTTTAAATTATGCTAATTGTATTCAGAGATTAAAGTAAAAATCAGTTCAACTATTATTCTGCCCATATACTGTACCAGTGCTGGTAGTTATTCACTTCAGAAATGAACATGGCTAATAAGATAAGAAAATTACACTTGCATACAGTTAGTCAGTTTCATATTTAATTAGCAAGAAAAAAATTATTTCCATGTCTTTTTATTGAAGCAGAATTAACTCTTCTTCCTCTGACTGTGCTCACTGTTGGAACTCCAGTTCATGCTGAGCAGAGCGCTCTCCATAACACCTTGTATTTGGTTTCCTAAATCCCTTTCTTGAAATTCCATGGGCAGACACATTCATGAAGCATCACCATGGGCCATCGAGGCCATGCCTTAGCAGCATACACATCACTCTCAACAACCTCAATCATTAAAAAAGCAGAAGAGTTCTTTCAACAAACATTTCCTGGTCTAATTTTGTTAATGTGTCATGAACAGACTGGTCTCCAAATCACTCCCAAATTTAAGACTAAACTTCTTAAACATTTACCGTGGTAACAACAAAAAAAAGTGCTTTCAGAATTTAAGATGGCCATGATATGCTGTCAGAAGAGGCCAACACACTCCCACACTTGCTATAAATAACGAACCAGAACACAAGTACAGGCTGGATTTAACTGAATTTCTTCAATCGCTGCAAAGTACACTTTGCTACATGGTGAAGAGATAATGTGTCACAACACATTTTGCATAAAGTGAAGAATCTATCCAAGAGAAACGCTTCTGTTTTGGATTCCCCCCCCTCCCCCCAGCCAGCATCATGGCAGGGTCCCTCTCACTAAAGGTAGTCTAAATCTCAGTCTGAAGCAAGTGGACACCCTTTCACCAAGGGAAATAGAGACTCAACCACCCATATACAGGTGGGGCTTGCCATGTGGAGCTTGGTTGCACGTGGATGGGCAGAGTGCTCTGAGAGCTGTTATACTCCTCTACTTTCTCTAACAGAAGTTCACAATTTTTTTTGTTTTGAAACCCTCTGGTTAGTTTTTGATAAAACCACAACTGAGGGCAGACAACCAAGTCTACCAAAGGGGTTTTATTTTGTTTTTTCATCGCCTTCTAGAATATTCTGGTACAGGCTGCCCAGATTGATTGTGGAGTCTCCCTCCTTGGAGACATTACAAACCCACCTGAACACGTTCTTATGTCATCTGCTCTAGGTTCCTTCAAGCCCTAACAATTCTGCAGTTCTGTGAATATTCAGGGCTAAGGTTTTAAAAAAAACACCTGTCAGCAATGGTGAAACCCCTGCTCCAAACCAGCATTCTGTCCTGTGAAAGACAGTTCAGGTGCAGACTATAAATCAGAGCACTTGTGGACATCATGAGTCCTAGGGCTGGGATACTTTTGGAATGCTGATTTATAAAAATTGGCTTTTTTGCCTTGATTAACTAAAATCTGAATGCTCTTGGTTGCATATTGCAAGTCTGTCCCTCTGTGACTGCAGAGTTTACTCCACCATGGGCAAGTCAAACCTGAAGCAAGTTCAGCCATCTTAGTGCAAAACAGCTATTCCATTTAATCTTTTCTTTTAACAGCATTTTATAGCCATTCCCACACTTAATTGTTACCAAAGATTTAGGACAATGGAAAAATCAATCATAACTACTACAGATGTTCCACCTTTCCTGTTCTTGGATTTTCATTCTTTATTTCGTTTGTGTTGTGAATCTTTTTCTGGTCCTATAACATTTATTTCTTTTTTTAGCATTCAATGTATTGATATGGTCCCTATACTTTGATAAACTACAGTCTACATATTCATATAGCATATTATACACTACAATTTTAAGTTCTTTAAAAATTAAGCGTATTTTAAATGCAATTCAGTGAATTTATCTGAAAAAAAATATGTAGAACTCATACTGTTTTACACTGCCTTCCCCATCAGTTTCAAAACAATACATTTAAATACACACACACTCACACACATGTATTGTGTTATCCTCCATGTCAACAGAAAGACTTATGGGTGAAATTTGCATTTTATCACCACTGGGAAACCTACAGTGCACTTGCCTAGAACATCAGGAACATCTCATCCATTAGCACATGTAGAAGAATCTTTTTTTGCAATAACAAAATCTGGCTCTCTGCCTGGGATGTTGAATTTCTTTCAAGCCAGCATGGTTAAGGGGATTTGAACACCTGATTTATAGTTTTTATCATCCTTCTTAGTGTTTTGAAAGTGTTTCTGAGCACAATACTGATGAAAACAGCAAGAATTTAGAATGGCCTAAATTTGAGAGATGCAGATGCGTTAGTTTTATAAGAGGTGCAATTTATTATCCTGGACCATTGCAATCATTGCAATGGACAAGGCTTTGGAAAAAAATCTGTGGATATGTTTATGTAGCACACCCAAACATAGCTGGGGTAGCCTTGGCATGGAATTACTACAGGAGCTGGGTTCGATGATCCTGAGTTGTCCCTTCCAATTCAGCATATTCATTGATTATCTGCTCAAGCAGATAAAATCTGCTTTAAATTATTTCTCCCTCCCTTTTCCTCACAGATTTTCTCATTTCTGTGACTTGCTGGGCTTCCTACACTGTTTGGTACCAACTTGCCTGTTGTGCTCTGCCCCATCTGCCTTCCCATAGGGGTTCTTTCTTCTACCCACCACTCCCCAGGCCATGCCAAGTCATGACACCTCTGTACTCCCTCCATGCTCCCAAGCCTAATGTTGGTCACTGCTGTGTGCTTACAGGAGATCTAGGATTATCTCAACGGGTTCCATGGAGAACAGTAGCTGAGCAACCCATGATCTCAAGGAAGACACAAAGACAAAAAACTTCTTCTGTTCCTGGTGAGGTAGAGCTCGTGAGCACAGCCAGTGAGGGAGCTTAGCAGAGCACCACAGAGCCTGCCAGCCCCAGAGCACATCCCAGCCTGATCATGAGTTATTACACTCAGGCATGTGCAAATATTCTGCTCAGTGTAAACTCCTGTCCCGTTACAGTCAGTAGCCAAACCCTCAGAACTGCACTGGGGAATTAGAATGTAATGGAACTACATGAGTTACCTTTCCCAGGAATAGCGGAAGGTTGGATGGAGGTTTGAGCAACCTGGTCTAGTGGAAGGTGTCTGGGCCTATGGCAGGGGGGCTGGAAATAAATTACCATTAAAGTTCCTTCTGACCCAAACCATTCTGTGGTTCTATGATTTTCTGGTACTAAAGCAATGAGATTTAAAAGTAGTTATGTCTCAAAAGTAGCTTTATTTCTTCTTTCTGCCATGATGTTGCTCTTCAGGAAAGAAGTTCTGTTCTCTCCTAGATTATCAATAAGCAGCTTTGTATAAATTATTTCCATTAATGATTATGTCTTTGTGATTTGGAAACTTCAGAATGAACTATATGATTCTGTTAACAAGGTAATGTTTTTATAGCAACAGTATCAACTATATCCTAGAAGAGTGTCAGCCCAGTCATTATTGGGTAACAAGATGTGTGGAAATAGGTAGAAGTTGTAGGATCCAAATCCAGTTTGGTCCCATTTTCACTGTGGCAGTGCCCATGTTCTAACTTGGCTTTACCTACTAGGAATCAGCCAGTGTCTTTAAATCCTGGCCTGCATTTTTAGATTTATCCATTTAAACTTCCTTGGATCCCTGACACTGGGTCATTCAATAAACCATCTGTGCTGCCTTTGAGGAAAAGCTTTGAGTTTAAACCCTTCACTTTGAAGGGGAAGTCTTAACTCTGTATCAGAATTAGCAGTGATTGGCTGTGGTCCAGACCTGAATAACATTCAGTTTTACAAGAAATCAAGACTGGGGCTCTGAAAATTAAGAAAACTGGATCTGTTTCTCTGCAAAACTAAACACCTTAGTAGATCTCAAATGCTTCAATAGAATGGACTGTCCCTGGGCTCCACCTCAGCTGGACACTGGGATCTCTTTGCTCTCCTCCCACCTTCATTCTGGTCTCCTACACAGTGCTGCTGCAGACCCTCCATGTACCCCCTGGGGACCCTCCATATGCATGCAAAGAAAGAGAAGGCTCAGGATTGGCAGAAGATGGAGCTGAACACGAGTTTTTCTTCTGTTGATGAAGCAACAAAACAATTTGGTTTTGCCTGAAGTAATGATTGCGGTGTCGCAGGAAAGCAACTGGTGCCAGAACATTAATTATCAAACCCTTTGCACGCTTGCTTCCCACACTCTGAAAATTCAGATCTGTGCATTAGTGCAAGTTCCTCATATTGCCATTGCAACCATGAAACCCATTAGCCTGGTGTGACCGTTCTGGATTTTACCATCATTTTTTCTGTGATATGTCTTAACCGTAGCCAGGTAAATAAAATCTACACTGCTCAAATTAAAATGCACTTCAATAATTTATTTTGTTATCACAACAAAGTATCAATTACCAAGCTCATCTACAGTTGCTCAAATGGAAATCAACATGCCACTTATCACATAGACACGAAGAAATTACATGTAATGAGATTACATATATTTAAATGATACAGAAATCCTGACTGCCACTTAGGATAGGTCTATCTGGAAAGGACTGGAAACACAGGAAAACCTACAAATCTTGTGCGTTGAAAGCTCAAATCTTAATTATTTTACTTAATGGTATCTCATAGCATGACTCCAGCTGAGGAAATAAATCCCTTACCTCCGTATGAGTCCAAGAATAGCTCTTTCTGCACACAGCAATTGATGAGAGCCTTGCCCAGATTAATGGGAGTGCTTTCTAGAGTACTCTTCTTGGAGGATCTCATCTTTCCAGTATTTGTTATGCTTATCTGAACTTTTGTTTGACTCCTTTGCTCTTCTGCATTTCCCTCTGAAATATTGATTTTGATCAGAGGCCAGAAAGAGGGTGGGGTTTTCCAACACTCGAGCCGTGGCAGCTGGGACTGCAAGGATTAAAGACATCAAGGAAGAGGGCGTCCACTTCTCTAGGATCAGCACTTCACTGCCACTGCTGGGAGATTTCATAAATTTCCACAGCCATTAGCTAATTACAGACGCTTGAATCAGCTCCCATTTCACTTCTCTTTCGCAAGGCCTTTCTTCATCCATTTGCCTTATCACAGTCACCTGTTAGAAAACATCAATACTCAGAAAGTTAAGGAAGGAGTTACAAGTCCCATCAATCTGTATCGCTGTGTCTTGGAGAACATTTGGGTAGCCCAGGGTACATTTGCTGGGCTGAGCAGCTAGGAAGAACACTTGTGGGATAAGGTTCAAGCACAGCCTCCAAACCTCTCCCCCCACTCCCAGGTTTCATGTTTATTTCAGAGCATGTCTCCCCCAAACAATATGAATTTCGAAAAAGACTCCAGCTACATTCCTCCTGCACTGCTTTGGATGACACTCACAGCAAGGCAAATATACAAATTAACAGTAAAAGTGTATCTTATATCTCCTGAGACCAGAGGCTTGGTTTTCTTTAGCAAAACTTCAGTTTTCTTTTTTGAATACTGAGGAGAACTGGACACAGCTGCAAATAGCTATTTAGCAGTTGGAGCAGAGTGGTGGATGCTGAATTCATCCTTAGCATTGGTCCCACAAACACACTCCTTCTTCCCACAGGAATTCTTGGCAGGAGGGCTGCCATGCAGCAGGACCAGAAGCTTTCCCTTATGTGCCCTGGATGATATTCATGTGCTTATGACATTTTCCTCAGAGAAAGTCAAATTCTTGGATTATTTCTTTGTGAGAAGTAGTTTTTCTTTAAAGCCACAGCCGGGTGTTCAAAGGCTGCCGGAAAGGAGAGTGCAAGATGTTGAGCTCAGTTCTGTGCCAGGCTGGACCCAGAACATAACTTCACTTCAACCAGGTCTGAAAGCTCATCTGGGATGTTCGCAGGAAATTTGGATAGGAACACCTTGCACTTCCCTCGGTAGGCAAAAGTAGATCATCTCGTATTACCAGAAGAATAAAAATTTAGGTGTAGCAATCTTCTTTAGG
>VYZS01070806.1:1570-14299 GCA_013400695.1 Neodrepanis coruscans | reverse complement strand
CACATGGCACAGGATTGCATCCAGATGGTTCTTGGATATGCCCAGCAAGAGAGACCCCGTAGCCTCTCGGGGCAACTGGTTCCAGTGTGCAGTCACTCGCACAGTGAAGTTCTTCCTCATGTTCGAGGTAGAACTTCCTGTGTATCAGTTCGTGTCCACTGCCTCTTGTCTTCTCGCTTGGCACCACTGAGAAGAGCCTGGATCCATCGTCTTGACACTCTCCCTTCAGATATTTACAGACGCTGATGAAGTCAATGCAATGCCAGTCACACATAACATAAACTTTTAAACTAAATGCATCCAGTACTCTATCAGAAAAATTCATTTTTGTAGTATGGATGTTTTTCCAAGAAAACTTTCAACCATAATTGGTACCAAGATGTGGGCTTGGCAGGTGTATAGAAAACTTCAATTTTTGTCTCTTAATGCATGGTACTAGAGATGGGAAACATTTTTGCCTTCATACAGGACCCAGATGGCAAACTGTGAAAGCTTAATTTCAAGAGCATTCAGGCTGACAGCTCTACAAGCAGCAAGCTGAATTTAACTTATGTGATTATGACACATACACAGGACTCTTCAACCAAGTGGTCCAACACTCTACCTGTTAGAGGCATGCCTGAGAACTGTGTGTGCTGCATGAAGGCCTTTACTGTGCAGATCAAGTCTGGATTACTACACTAGAAACCACACAAGCATGCACATACAACTTAATTCCATGGCTTAGCCTGTCAACCAGGACATCAATTCTATTTCTGCTTTTGCAAAGGGTAACAGAATCTCCACAATCTCACAGGCAGGATCACTTTTACTCTGTACTTTACCTAAAGGGCTGCATTCAGGCACGATGCCTTACACAACTCCTTTCTGGCACACCACCTACTGACAGTCCAGTGCTGTTTTCTGTGTATCTTAAAATCCTATCCCTATGTGAGCCCAAGACCTCTGATCCTGAGATGTCTGGTTCTGTAAGCCAGTACAGCAGCATTTGTCAAGACTCTAAAAAGAGAAGAGAAGGAATTGAGAAAAAGGGTCTTCAGGTCACTGGTGTTACATTGATAAGAACGAATAAACTCAACCCTTAGCATTTCAGGCCAGGCAGTGGAAAACAAATTGTCTCCCAGTTGAATGAGAAGCAAACAGTTAGACACCTTATCAGCAAGCAGTTAATGAGACTCTAGTATTCTAAGATCTATTTCATCCAGGCACAAAGTTAGCAAAAGAACTAGTAATTGCATGGTAATATCCCATCCTCCATTTCAGCCATGCGAAGGTCTGTTCAAGTTTCTTTCTATTCCACATTATTTTAAGGTGTTGGTGTGTCTTAGTTGTTGCAGATATACAATCAGACTGTGGTGCACAGAACAGAAATGCATTAAAGCACCATCTTTTTTACCTTTCTGACTTTTCTTTATATACCATTACTGCATTACAGCCCCATAAGGCTACTTTCTATCCCTATTTTTGGCAACATTTGATGTTCTTCTCCATAAATTTATTTTGTTGTTCCATAGGAAATACCTTTGAACCTCACAGCCTATTCTAAATAAGAGGAAATCATGACAAAACAGTTGATCCTGAGAGTCAAATTAAGCCTGTCTAGAGAGAACTGATGGTGAATAAAGACTTCCCTTTCTCCAAGTCACAGCTGTCTCCGTATATGAAGTTAGCCAAACCTTCCCAAACTTAATAATGCTGGAATATGACAGACATTTCGCATCATCCTGTCATCTTCAACACTGTTTGAGGAATTCTTATCCACTGACTCTGCCTCCTTCGGCAATCCAATGGTAGTTAGTTGTCCTCCTTTCTCCCTGCCTTCACATGAAACTTCGGTTTGGTCAGACTTCTCCAGATGTCAGCCCATCTGTTTTACCTCAACTCACAAAACTTCCTTAAAAAACCTATTTCTGGAACTTTTGGTGCCAGGAATATATCAGTGATTAAAAAAAGGAGGGAGAAGTCTGAGCTACCTGAAGAGCTGTGTGATCATCCTCCTTTACCTCTGCTCATAACATGTAGGGTACACAGTAACTAAATAGTCACTACAGACACTAAATAGTTATTTTGTGTAATAAATGAAGGGATATTTGCTATGGAAGTCTCTAGTGTTGAAGTCTCTTGAAGAGACTAGTCTCTACAAGTATTTAGTGTCTCTAATCATCTCTAGGGTCAATTGCTTCTGGGTTCACTAAATGCCTGTGTTCAATAGCTTGTTCCTGTTTTTTAGTTCCCACTATTGCTTCTTCATCTTATTAGTAAGACAGCAATAGGCAAAAACAAAGAACTAATAGTCCTTGTACCCTGAACTGTTGGATCTGTGCTGTGAAGAGGATAACGTAGAGACTGACAAGAACATACCTTTCCCTCTACCAGTGCACCTTGGAATCATGTCCATTTAAAGCGCAATTGAATTCAGACAACCTCTAAAATGTCCTTTTGATGACATCCATACTGTATGAACAAAAGTAACAGGAAACTTTCCAAGTCTTAAGCTTCAGACAGCAAATCTCATTTTGAACAAAATACCCAATAGTATATTGGGAGGTTTTCTTATGGTATGTATTTGACTTAATGTGAAAAAATAAAAAAAACCAAACAAGTATTGCACTATGAAACTCAATCTAAGTCACTGGTCCACAACCAACTAGACTTGCCATGAGTCCTTGCCACTTGGAACATTTCTAAAGGCCAAGACTGAATTCCCTTTTCTGACTGACTGTCAGGAGAAGATCACTTTTCTGTCCCTACAACAGAAACCTCAGCTTCTGTCATTTCCATAACACATGATCCTGTGCCTCCTTTTTCTGAATCACTTTGCTATACGTGCCTCTCTCCTGTTATACATCTGCTGTGGTACAAGCTCATATCCCCACTGTCATTCTGAGTCAGTATTTGTACTTCTGTCTCATATTGTGATGAAAATATCTCTAGTGGCACTACATTTTAATTGGTATGAAAATATTTGGTAGCATAATCTGTAACACCCACAACTTTCATTTATTATTTCTCTCTCTATAGAATATTGATATCATCATCCACTCTTACACAGCATTATTCTATCCCTATCTTTTATTTCAGTGATGTTACTCCTAGTTTTGAGCAGTCTGTTCTGGTAATTCATGTCACACTCTTTCCAGGGAAATATCCCAGAAACCTGAGAAAGGAATTTAATCAAGCTACAAGCATCAGTAAATTTTACACCAATATCTACAGTTGCATTTTCAGCTCAGGTCAATGAGTCTGACACAAAGCCAGGAAGGTTCACAAGACAAAGCCATTCCTCAAATTACTGTAGGCTGGTCTTCTTGGTCAGCAGCTCTGATCAAGCTGACTTTTGAAAGAAAAGACTCATGAGGAAATAACGCTAACCATGATTGTGTGTCTTGTGTACTACATACTGCTAGAATATTAAAGCCTTTTTTAAATTTTTTATGAAATTTAACTTTTATATATTGCATAGAATATGGTGGAAGAATATGCACTGGGGGTGGTAGGAGGAAGTCTATAAACAGACTCTTGTTTATTCAGGAAGGTTCAGGTAACAAGAGCTCTTTGAATTAATATCCATGGCATTTCTCTCTCCTACACATGCACACACCCATATCCACCAAATCCAACTTATCTTTGAGTAATCCATTTTAAATAGGGCCCAGGAAAAAACATTTGTTTCTGCCTGCTGTCTTTTGGAATAAAGTACATACAGGGCACTGTGAAAAAAGATTGGTGCATCTCTTCAGGTTTCTAAATTAAACCGCCTTTTTGTGCTTCTTCTGTACTGATTGTCTCAATAACCATGATATTAGTTTCCTCTAACTTCACAGTTAATTCCTCTATTTTTCAGAAGCTAAATCCAACAGAGTGGAAAGGCATCACTTTCTAAAGAAGCAACTTGGAGTTCAAATTTTGGCAACATTAACCTATGTACACCAGCATAGTTAAAGGGTGAAGACTTCTCCTTTGCCCCATTTAGTCTTCCATCCACCCATGGACCAGCCCCACAGCCTAAGTAGCCAGGAAGCACTTGTGGTGCCAGCACCATCTTGGCAGGAAAACCAGCTCTCCTCAGGAAGCATCAGGAGTCAGGCTGCCCTCCCTGCTCCCAGTGCTGAATGAGGCACAGCTCAGTCTAAAAGAAGAATAAATACACACAGACTAAACCTTAACTGCTTTCAGAAAACATGTTATTGTGCTTCTTGATAATTCCTCATTTAGATGAATACTCTTTCAACATATATTTTCACAAGAAATAGCAGAATAGATGAAGAAGAGAGGCACTGCTCACATTTTGAGTCAACCAGAAGCAAAGAGAGTACTGGGCCATTGGGTGAAGAACTGTTGCAGCAGCCTTAGCAGTGTGCTGGGCAGGACTGGGAGCCAATTACCAGCCACTGTGACTGCTTATATGAAATAAACCTGCAAACTCCCAGGCAATACCTGGAGCTTGGCTCAAAAATGGGTCTGGAGATTGGAGCAAAAGGAATGTCCCTTGCTCTGGAACCAAAGCACGATGTAGAGGAATTCTGCAAAGAATTCTGATTTCAGTTACATTTGGGATAAAACTAAGATTATCCTATGCTTGCATTGCTGTCAGGTAGATTAGCTCAGGACTTCTGTCACTCAAGCAGGTGGCACACAGAGCATAAATCTGCAGATATTTACACACAGACACACAAAATCCACTATCCATTCCATTTCATGGGTCATTAAGATCCTCTGTAGCACTGTATATGCATCTATGAATAAATTAATTGTAAAAAGTATACCGTGACTAAACAGTTAGAGACAAAAAAACACTTCCAGGCGAAGTTTTTCTCAAAACAAAACCAAACAAAACCAAAAACAAAGAAAAAAAAGAAATTTAAGAGTCAGATCCATGCAAGAACAAAGAAAGTGTAATATTCCATCTCTGAAAACCACACAAAGTTCGGCAGAAAAGTTAAAGAACGCATTAAAAAAAAAAAAAAAAAAAGACATGGGAGACATCTACAGCCTCGCACCTTAGCCGGGAACGCGTCGGCAGCATCCCCCAGCGGGGTCCTCTCTCTCCCCCTCGCTCCTACCCTCCTTCCTTCCTTCCCTCCCTCCTTCCCTCCTTCCCGGCCGCCTCCCGGCCAACGGCACGTCCATGCTGCCATCTAGCGCTCCCGCCCCGCCGCGCTCCCGCTCCCGCAGGAGTTTCAATGGAATGATGGAACACCTCGGAGTGGGCGGTACCGGCTGCCGGCCGCGGGGAACAGCCACCTCAAAGGCATTGCCGAGGCTTGGGATGTGCGGGTCCAGGTAAACAGTAACGGGAATGCGCGCAGGCGGCAGTACCCAAAAGAGGCGCAAACACCTGAGATGCGGTAGAGGTGGAGGTTCTTCCTAAAGTTTCTTCGCATACAGCAGGAGACCGGCGTGGCCAGGCAGTTCATTAAAAGTCCTTTTAGGACTTTTTTATGATTCCAAAGGCCGAAATAGCCTTAGGCGTTGCTGCAAACATTTGGTTATGTGGGGAAATAAGCCAGTCCCTGCTTCCCATTGCCCATTCAGGCAGGAGATGAAGCATGGTCAGTGAGACGGAAATGGAGCATCAGCCAAGCCAGCGCAGTGGATCCAGAGGCTGGCAGAGGAGGAAAGTGCCCTTTAGCCACCACACCACCTGAGTGGGGCGAATTTCCCCTTTGCATCGGAATTGCCCTTAGAAAAAGTGCCTCCTTACAAGCTTCAAAACATTCAAACAGTTAACAGCCATTTAGTAGCAGCTTGGGGAATACAGCCAGACCAGCAACTACTAAAAATACCTGGCTTGGTGGTAATAGAAGCCAGAGGTCCTTCCTGTCAGCGCTGATGGGTTGCATTAGCAGCCACACAGGCCCCTAGCAAGGGGAGACACAAATACTTTTAAACATATAGGGGTTTCCTGATATCTCACATCTTCATTTATATGAAAATCATCCAAGAGAACAGGTGATAACAGCTTCTCTTCATAATCTTCACAATCACTTTTTGTGATTTCATAAGATGTGCAGGGCAAGATTTGTTACCAGACCCCTCCACATCTGGGCCTTTACATCTGGTGCTGCTCAGTCAAGTCCCTCTGACTTGACTAAAACATTTCAATTACCAAATCCAAAAAGAAACTCTGTTACCCTGCTTTGCCTGAGTGAAAAGTGGGATTCAGAGTTACGGCAAGAAAAGAAAGCAAAAGAAAACAAAACAAAACCCAAACAATTCAGAAGACACTGAATGTTTCAAAAACACCAAGCCAGGGATATAGGAAAAGGTAGCATGAAGCAACAGAATGATCACCAGAATGAAGTTGAGGCCAGTGATGGAACAAGTGAATTAGCAAAGTAAGAAGGGTGGGAAACTTTCAATCTTTTTGATTTGTTATGATTTTCTGATGCAAATCCGTAATTTGTAAGGAAAGCAATTCTATAAAGTCTCTATTTTCACTAAAGAAGCAAACATCCCTAATCCTTGCAGCTGCAGAGATGATTGGGAAAAAGCTTGGAACTGCACTGTAGCATACCCAAATGGCAGGAGAAAATAAGCACGATACAAAATGACTGGGTTTAAATCCTGGAGGAATTTAAGTCTAGTTCCTAGTGGAACTTTGTTAACAACAGTTTCATATTTATTATTTTCTGGACTGAATGGATGAAAGACCACAATGACGACGACAACATGAAAATTGTAATAAGAGCAACAATGTGCACTAGAAGAAGCAAGTTTGCACAGAATAAAAGTACTTTCTTGCTTAAGGATCTCTGTGCTGACAGATGCTGAAGCAAGACTGGAAGTCCAGGCATTTTGTGATTTATTTTGCTCTATGAAGGGGACTGTTAATTTCAAGCATTTGGAGTTAAGATGACAAAAAGTGAGGAGCTCAGGTCCAGAAACCCAAACCACGTTCTCTGCCTTCATGCTGATCAAGCCAGCATTTTACAGGATGACCCAGCATGAACGACTCCACAATTCTGGTGGATGTCCAGCTTGCTGAACAGCTCTGTTTGTAGGAGGGGACAGATTTGTTTATTAATCTTTCCTTTTGATGTCTCACACAGCAGCTTTCTTTGTGCAAATAGTTACCTTTACATACTTTATGTTCCTTTATAATGCTCAGGGTTAGAGAGCGGAGGCCCATGGTTATGCTGGAATTCAGTTATGTTGTAGGACAGTCCTAACTGTACTGCACTCTACTGCATTAAAAAGAAAAGGGAAAATCCCTTACAGAGACCAGTAGTGGTCATTTCTAAAGAAAAGCTGGTGCAAGGAACAATCCCTAATAACATTCTTCAGAGTGGTAACTCTTTCCCTTGGCACATTTAAAGTCCAGCCTCAGAAAGGTATGAGGGAAATATGTTTTTGCCTACACACTAGTATTAGAAAAGACTGTGATTGCTCTGTGGTATTACTGTGGCACTGCAAACTGCTACTGACTCTTAAGAGCTGAGTCTTAGAAAAGCAAGGCCATACTACCCTTGGACAAATAAAAACATTTTTACATGATTCATTCCTATCAAAGGAAGTTTCCCACTAATAGCAGTGGAAGATGTTGAACAGCTCACAGACTCCTTAAAAATCAGCTTAAGGACAACATTGCAATCACAACAGCATTATGTGGGGGCATTTTTGTCAGCATTGACAATTTTTATCCTGTACAAATGGTGGTGTTTAACAAAGACATATGTTTACACAGATGGAGGAGGGAGGTTGTAGTAATGGTGTGATTGAAAGTAAATTGGATTGGTTGAGTAGCTGATGCCAGCTGCCATTTCAGTCTAGGAGTAGGTGGGTACTCAAGATGGTCTGTAGTCACTGGGACCAGATACTGAAAGTTTGCTGGGTATCTGTTACCGTCCATTTAGATGATCCTAAAACATTCACTCAGCATCTGAGAACTGGCAGGGGGCTCAGGATTCAGTGGGTCATTTTGAGTTTAGCTGTTCCCATCCCAAAGGAAGGAAAAAAAATTCCCTGGTGGAATTTAAGTACCTATCTTTTTAGAGGTGTGCACATAAGCACATAGGTGAAGGCCAGACTTGAGTATCCTTACAGCTTTCCAAATTGAGAATTTATTTAAAGACCACTCACTCTCTCTTCCCCTGTGGTGGTCAGATACAAAGCCAGATACAAAGACAACTATACTGTTGTTTAGCCAAAATAGTATAACATTGATCTTACACAGAAAACATTGTTCCTGGAGCAGTAATGTTTTGCCTGGTCAAAGACAGGCTTCTAAAAGCAAAAGCTCATTTTCAGGATTTGGGTCTTTATGAAGAAGAACCTCAAGGGAACAACACCTTTCTCAACCTAATGCAAGGTGAGGATCCCCACACCTCAGTTTACAGATCCTGCTGCAGTCTGGTGGTGATACTGTCACATGAAGAGGCAGAAAAGGAAAAGGGAGGGCTGGGCTACAGTTGAGCTTTCACTTCGTTTTGTGGCATTAGGTTTTTAACTATCTTCTTCCTACTCCAATTAATTTAAATAATGCAGGAAACTTTTACAAATTTGCAACNTATCTTTTTAGAGGTGTGCACATAAGCACATAGGTGAAGGCCAGACTTGAGTATCCTTACAGCTTTCCAAATTGAGAATTTATTTAAAGACCACTCACTCTCTCTTCCCCTGTGGTGGTCAGATACAAAGCCAGATACAAAGACAACTATACTGTTGTTTAGCCAAAATAGTATAACATTGATCTTACACAGAAAACATTGTTCCTGGAGCAGTAATGTTTTGCCTGGTCAAAGACAGGCTTCTAAAAGCAAAAGCTCATTTTCAGGATTTGGGTCTTTATGAAGAAGAACCTCAAGGGAACAACACCTTTCTCAACCTAATGCAAGGTGAGGATCCCCACACCTCAGTTTACAGATCCTGCTGCAGTCTGGTGGTGATACTGTCACATGAAGAGGCAGAAAAGGAAAAGGGAGGGCTGGGCTACAGTTGAGCTTTCACTTCGTTTTGTGGCATTAGGTTTTTAACTATCTTCTTCCTACTCCAATTAATTTAAATAATGCAGGAAACTTTTACAAATTCAGGGTCTTTGCAACTAGTTCTCACTGTAGTTTATCAGATGTCAATCCACTCTACAAAAAGGTCAGCATCGTGCTTCCTTATGTATTCTCTTGTATATTATGAACAGTGTCTCAATAATGTTTTTTTTTTAATTTATATACATTATCTTTTAAAAAAACCTCTAAATTATTTTTGGTGTTTTCCCATAATAACTACCATTTCTTTTTTATAATTTACAGACTCTTGATCAACTGAGTTGCAACTGACTATTTAGCTATAGCACTAGCCATACCTGTGTCAGGGTTCTTTATACTGGGGTGGTGTGTAGATAGATAGATAGATAGATAGATAGGTAGATAGATAGATAGATAGATAAGATAGATATCTCTCTAAGATAGATAGAGAGATATGTGTACATGGAAGGCTGAAGAAAAAGGAAAACAGCACAGTATGTCATTCTGAACTTACTTAGCCAGACACAAAAATATGAACTGCAAACATAATACTAAAAAGGGCCTGAGTTATGAGACATCCCAGGTGAATAACTTGCCACTACCATCTTTCATTTATAGGTTCCTAGCTTTGAAATGGGTAACACGCACCTATTTGATAACAAGCACTGCAAAATTATGTTTCAAGAAGCTGTTTTCACAGTGAAGGCTTATATACAAAAACACTGGGGTTTTTTAGAAAAAAATTTTGCAGGATGGCACAGAGAATTTTCATTGTTGAAACTACTACAGTGAAAAAGGTTTCAAACATGTAATTTACTGTTACAAACAGCAATGCATTTTATACACCAGAACATCTACACATACGGAGAAACAAAACCGGCTACATTGACTATAATAATAAGATTGCTTCAGCAGTCTAAATGACAGAGTTAATGCTCAACTATGTTAAATGGCTGCTATTTCCCTATTATAGTGGGTGATATATCTTCATTGTTTCAGTAATGTAGCCAACAATTGAGTGCTAAGTAGTAGCCACTCTTCACCTTCAGTAAGCTTTACAGATATTTTATATGCAAAGAAATAGACTCCTTAAAATATGCCATTTACTACATCCCACTGAATTACAGTGTATAAACAATAATGGTTATTTGCTAAAACACTACAGTACATATTTGTTGTAGCAAAGGAGGTAAAGCCATGAAATCCAAGGACAAAATATATAGCTTTTAGTTTTATACTAATGAACCCGAATGGCATTGTCAATATTGAGTGGGACTTCCATATGAACAATATAGGGGTTTATAATCAAAACTCTATTATAGTAGTCGAAGCTTTTATTCAGGAAAAAAAATTAATTTTGCAATAATACAAATTAAACCCTTACCTGCAGACAGTCTTATGTAACATTATATTACTGCTGATCCTATGGCCAGCATGTGGAAAGCCTCTTCCTCTATGAGTTGGCCTCCAGTTTCCTTCTACTGCCTCCCAGCCTTCTCTAATACAGGAGTCCCTATGCTGGATCATCTACCTACCCTTCAAAGTTTAATACAAATGAATGCACCATGGATTCTTGCCCAGTGAAGGAAGCACAGTGAAAAGGTCACAAAACAAACAGAACGTCTTCTTGTCAACATATGCTATACAAAGGGACAGGCAGGGAGTTTAAACAAAACATGATCTTGAAAAGCGATTAAAACGATACAAGATAAATAATGTCATACATACAGGGAGTCTACAAAAGAGATCACTCATTCTTAGAGAAATGTTAGGGATCAAAACCCACTAAGCACATTAATTGCTGGAGAGGATGTAAACACAACCGTCTGGGTGATGCTTTAACTCTCATGAAGGCAGCAGATGCCTTGGGCACCTTATGTAGGTAGCAGTGTTGAAATAGATCATGTTGTGCAAAGCTTTTGAAATATAACTTATGCAAAGATAGCTAAATACTTTTCTTTTTTTTTGGAAAACAACTAGAAAGAGTATTTGTTACCAAAAGTTCTTTGTTACTTAGAACGTCAACAAATTAGTAAGGACTATTTTGAGAAGGTTGGCTTTTGACCATGCCCTTTGTCATCATGATGTATAACCCAATAAGGAAGTTGCTTATGACAGGTTTTTACTTTTCTACTCCAGGCCAGAGAAGTTCAGACAGTGCAAAGGCCCCTCTTAAAGTGGAAAGCGTATCAGCTTATTTATGGAGTGAAGCATGAATGAACTAAGATTTAGAGACAGCTCACAAAATTTTGCACTGTTGTGCAGTAGAAAGGCCAGTAGCAAAACACCTTTGTAAAGACCTTGTTATGTATGTTCATGTGTCTGTGGGATGTTACGTGTGAACTGTGTGCCAGTTGCTCCCTGCTAGCTTGCTGTGGTCTCATGGGGTATCTCACCCTCCACTTCTACCAGTAAACATACAGAAGGGGCAGTTCCACATAGAAGATGACACAGCAATTCCCTGCACCACTGGATCAGCATGCTATGTCCCTGAATGACCTCGAGGAGGTACAGCAAGGTACTAGATCAAACCAGCATCACCCCTTTACTCTCAGTATTTACACTCAACTCGGTGCTCCAATAGGAAATTAAAGCAACGATCCTGTCATATGGTGGTTTTGTGGTATTCAGATTTTTGTATCTGCTACTTAAAAGATACTTGTTATGCCAGTTAGACATTTAGCCATGCACTGCTGGCACAAACGTGCTTTTTACATATGAAGTTTTGGTTCCCATTGTGAGTTTATTCAGCTCCTTAGAAATGATGGTCAGATAGGCACAAGCACCACTGCCCAACCGACCTGAACTGCAGGCACTGGGCAAGTATCAAACACTGCAGAAAGTATTTAGATTACAAGTTTTGTACCTTGGTAGCCATGAAGAGACGGAGCTGCTGAGAACTTTTTCCAGAAAGCAGCCTTCAAATACTATTGTAATAAACAACTTCTACCATGACAACTGGAACAAAAATCTGTTAACAATGTGCATCTCCTCTGAGATGTTTCTGTATCTCGAGACTTTAACTGCTTTTGGGAATCAATTTATTCCACAGATGAAGCTCTAACTCTTGCAGTCACTAACAAGCCTAGTGCCACAGGCACATAAATGAACAGTAATGTGAATAAACTTTAAAATAATGTAAATTCTGATGTGGCACATTCATCAGCTTACAGAGGTAGACTTCGCTCTCCATGCGTTAACCTACGTATGTGCAAAGTACCACAAATTTAAATCAGCTTTTTTCAACCTTATTCAAAACCTGCAACACAGGCTATACAAAGAGCATTGCCTGCTCCATGTGAACTACAAAAACGACAATTTCTAACAGCTTTACGCTAAGCCTTGGAGCAGGAATCTCAATAGGCAGTCTCACCTCAGTAGGCAGAGGATAAATGGATTCTATACCTCACTGAACTAGTCCCCAGTGACTCCACCACTCACCTCCTTTCACCAAATCATGTGCTCTCAACTTTTCCTGAAGAATTAAGATCAGCATCAGAGATGGCTTGAGAGGTTATCTCCATCTCTATTATTTGTTCACATTTTAGGAACTCAGAATAATTAGGTACAGACAAATAAAAAGGAAAGACTATACAGTCCACCCTTCTGTAAAATGAATATGGCTGTTAATTTTTATTAGATATGTTTTTAAGTTCTGCTAGTTGACAGCTGGAACGTTTTCACAGGCAAAGGAGCATCCACATTTTATTTTACAGGAGTACTTCACACCTGCCAGTTTGCATCTGCCTAGGTATTCAATGTTCTC
>VYZS01070804.1:6596-36153 GCA_013400695.1 Neodrepanis coruscans | reverse complement strand
AAAAAGAAAAGAAAAAAAAAGAATATCTGGAAACAGATGCCCTGGCATTGCTTCAACTGTAATCTGCTAGATTTATAATTCCTCTTCAGTTCCATATTGATTCAGAATAAAGCAACTCAAAACACACTGGCAGCTCACAACTTTTTGTAGTCTTCTTCCATCTTTCTTCTCTGCCACAACATTTCTCTTCATCCACACAAGTAAAATGTGCACACCAACAAGCCAATCCAAGCTGATAAGGTACACCCAGGTGCCTGTAGAGCAGAGGGTTTATGTCTGCAGAAGCTCAAAGGAATGTTGTCAGCTCATTTTTTATTTTAATTTCTTTCCTCTTGTCCAGCATTTTCTACCTCCTCTCAGCATCACCCCTTAACCCTCTGCCCTGTATTTCAGGGACTTACAGAGTCCCCAAAGCTCACACAGAGGTGATGGCAGCCCAGCAGCCCTGGGTCAGGGCAGAGTACCTGCCATAGGGTGCAGCTGGGGCCATTCCCCTTGGGTTTTGGAGCTCAGGGAATGGGCACTGAGGCTTCTTCTCAGCCTGTCTGACACTGAACAGCTCCACAGGGATTTGAAAGTCCCTTGGCACCACACTGAAAAGGAAACACTAACATTTCTTTCCATAAAGTACCTTGAGAGCCCTCAGGGAAGGACAGGAGAAGGCTACCAGCGCACATCTTTCAGGTCTATGAAAAAAAAAGCCTATTTAGGATGCATGTGTTAAATATAAAGCTTACCCATCCACCAGCACACAGATTTCTTCTGACTACCCCACACTGATGAGACTGTACCTAAGTGTAGAGTGGAAGGGTTGTCTGAAGCCTAAAAGAGGAATATGCTCCTTTGAATGTTTCCCCACACTTTAGGCAATGCCACCTGTGTCTTACAGCTCAGTTTCTCTCAGGGCTATTTGGTTTAATGTTTGGGACTAATTATGCCTGAATCTTCCCTGAATCTTCCCTTCCAAGCCCCAGACCCATTTGCTTCCTCCTAACAAAGCACTGCCAGCCCTACAAGCTATTTCATCCCAACAGAATTCCCATTAGGGTACTATAAATTAGCCTATTACTTTCTTCTTCAGCAGAGGAGGTAGCCTGGGCTCTCTAGCCTGTGAAACTCCACGTGGTCTCCAGTTACATCTCACCCAGTTGCAGTACTCTTCAAGTCCAGCACAGATCCTTTGGTTCCTTCCCAGGTCCTCTCCCATGTTCCCTGCTCATTCAGCTGCCTTTCCCTCTAAGGAGATGGGGCCAGCTCAAGGGCAGCATATGAAGCCCAGCAGCCACATCTCTTAAGTCAGCACTAAGAGGCACAAATTTAGGAAGTGGAAGTAAAGTATCAGCCCTACAATAAGATGAGAAATGTCACTTCTAGCAGAGCTGCACTGCTGCAGGGCATTTGATTTGGGGAAACAAGTTCCAGCCCTCCCAGCCCACAGCCAGGCTGTCTCAGTTGGACAAGAAGTTCACTGATTCCCCTGGCTCTGTCACATGTCAGCCTGGAGCTGAGAAACCCTCAAGCAATTATTTGTGTTGTTGAGCCTGGAACAGCAGAAATGCTCCCAGAGATATTGCCAGAGGCTCTACATCAGCAGAAGAGCTGCTTTCCATGCTCTTTGCCTGTAGACTGGGATGACCTGTTCTCCCCCAACATGGAACTTCATGGTGAAGTGGGTGATTTCTCCAGCAGACAGGAGGGATGGGAAGGTTCACATATTCAGTAAGCTCCAGCATGTTGGCCCAACTTGAAATATCTGCTAGCCAGGGAAAATGTCACAGACAGGATTTGCTTTCTGTGATGAGAGTCCCTGCAGTCCCAGCTGAATGTCAGGCACAGCCTGCTGTAACCAGACAGCTTATGTCCCCCACTCTCTGCCCAGTTTGCTGCCCAGCAGAGCACACAGACAATACTGGAAAGCCACCAGGGAATGGCAACAGCGAATGAATTGAGTGCTTCCAGCAAAATAACTTGGAAGGCAGGGTTGTTGTGGGTCTGGGGATGCACCAGCACATCGACATATCTTGAGTAGATAGGCAGGAATGCCTCCCTGGATCTGTACTCAGCTTTCAAAAACAGTGGTGGGTTTTGCAGCTTCAAAAGCGTCATTTTTTTGAGCTGTCTCCTCCTTCCCATAGGAGCAGCTCCAGCATTGAGCCCTTATGTGAGGTCTGAGGTCTGCCAGTCTCAGAGTGGAAGGGAGAGCTGGGGCCTATTACCTGCCTGAGGTTTGTAACAGCGTCCTTGAAATTTGCTTGTTTGAAACAATTGGGATTAAACAAATTGGCAATCTCTGAGGGGAGGGAAAAAAATGTTCTGTTGAAGCACTTCCAGCCAGCTCTGTGGTCACTGTATTTTTCTTTCAAGATCTGATATGTTGGCAGAGTTTCACACCCCGTGCACAGTCCCCAGGGTGGCCTCTCCCTCACATCTCCCACCCGTCCGACTCATTTCCAGCATTATGCTTCACTGCTGTCCATCACCACTGCTAGTTCCTTTGCAGTCGGCATTTCCAGGAATGTGCAAGTGGACAGCCTTTCCAACCTGGTCCCCAGTGCCCACAGCAGGGATTGGTCCTGTCCTAGCCCAGGAAGGGGGATGCTGGGAGGATGTGGGGAGTGGCCCTTACAGCCACTGTGCCAGGAGCTGGCACACCCATCACCAACCAGTCTGGGATTGTCCTAATTTGATTATTTGTTGGCTGCCTTCAGGGTGCCAGAGGACAATGCACACAGCCAGGGCACGCACATGGGTTGGTGATGGAGATTCATTAGGCTTATTGCATACCCCATTAGACACAGTTATGAGACTCTCTGTGACTCTGACATAGTTCTCTAGCAAGATTTGCAGTTGTGTTACTTTTCCTTGGTCTGTTTTTGTTTATTTTAGGGAGGAAATAGGGAGCTGGACGTGATGGTGACCGGAGAAACAGCTCATGTGGAACTATCCCTATAGGATAGTCCATGCTTTTGCAATCCCTGTGCAAGAAGCAGGGAAATGTGATTTGCCAGATGAGAGCATCTCTTTTCCGGTGCTGTGTATATTCTCCTTCCCTTCCCCTTTCTCAGACAGCCCAGAAACAAAATGAGATGTTGCTCCCTAAACTCTGCTTTACCCGGTTCCTCCCTTTGCTTGTTTTCCTGGGTAAACCCATGTGTCAACTCCAGGCTGAAATCCAAGAGTCACAGAATTGACTTTTTTTCCCAGTTTCCAAAAAATTAAGCAAGCAAACACCAGAATTGCAGCCGGGTGTGCTGGGGAACAGCAGATCATGAAACTCTCCCCTTTGTCACCCTGATACCACCCCTCCAACCCTGATCCACCATAACAGTGACCACAGAGCTCAGGTCAAGAGATTTTTCTGGCTGTTACTTACCCTGTGCATCCTCTCCGTGATAGGGACAGGGTTCAGACTCAGGTCTGCCCAGGAGGATGAATTTTTCTGACTCCTCTGAAACTTTTTCTTGTGCTTCCCAGGAGGGAGAGTCTGGGGGAATCCCATGGGAAGTGCTTTGTCTTACAAAGCTATGTACTGCAAGATGATGGTTATTATCACGCTCAAAGAAGCTGTCAGTTATCTTTTATCCTGCTGTATCCCCTGGGAATAA
Source organism: Neodrepanis coruscans (assembly GCA_013400695.1). NCBI lineage: Eukaryota > Metazoa > Chordata > Aves > Passeriformes > Philepittidae > Neodrepanis > Neodrepanis coruscans. Next base: position 32,548 of record VYZS01070804.1, on the reverse strand, counting down.
GGCAGAAACCTCAGCACAGGGCTTTGTTCAATATGCTCATCTTAACCATAAGGCTGCTAAATTACCAATCCCCAGCAATAGTAACAGTGATGGGATGTGACAACCACAGCCTGGGATGTCTCTGGTGTCTCTCGTTGGCCCTGCAGACTCACCTTCAAAGCAACAAGGGCATTGGATGTGCAGAGTTTTGCTTTCCAGGCTTCCTCTAAAGGCGACATCATCCCTCCCTTCCTAGCCCAGCCTTGGTGCCTCCATGTCCTCCCTGCAGACAGAGCCCAGGGAGCAGTGAGAGCTTGTCACAGTGAGTTTTCCTGATGGTCCCAGGTTAATCACTGCCTCTCACAAATGCAGCCAGTTAAGGTTGTTCTTCGCTGCCTCAGGAAACTCGTTACTGGCTGCTTCACCATGCAGAAGGATAGGAAGGAGGAGAACAGAACGGATGGACTGCAGACTACAGGGGGAGGAGAAGGAAGGGCATTTGGGACCTTCAGCCTTGGCCTGTTGAACTTCATCTCTCCAAGGGCAAACGTCTGGTCCAAGCGAGTCACTGTAGCATCTTCTGCAGTCAAACGAGGAAAAACACTTCAATCAGAGTGCCTGTCTGTTAGAAATGCCTGTTGGGACAGGGCCTTACAGGGAGACAATTGCCTCTTCATTGACCTTCAGATAGTCTGCATGTACTTCTGGATATTAGAGTTAAAGGATAATGAGATTTCAGTTGAACAACAAGGTTCAGCTGATGAGAGGGGAGCTGTACAATTCCTTACATAATATCTTTGTGTGTCTCAGCAGCCAGGAGCTCTAGCAGACTCTGAAGCAACAGAAAAAACAAGAACAACCCTGGAGATATGAGGAAGAAAACATGAGGTATTCAAATCTTTGATGATAATATATGAGTTCATCTCTAAAAGATAAAAAAATGGTAAAATGCACTGAGCAACTGAGCAACTCCATCCCTGCCTACTTGCAGTCACAGGGCAGCCTGGAGGAGTGAGGCTCCTTGAAGATGTGGAGGACAATGTTTTTGAGACACAGATGAAAGACCTGGCCCAGTACAACTCATCCCATAGGCTGAGCAGGGAGCTCCTGGTGGCACAGAGCTCTTGGCTCTTTCGATATGTCACCATAGATCATGACTGTGACTCCAGTGGGCACCTGCCTTCTCACTCTCATCCTCTTGTCCCATCCCACATCATATCTGTCTTCCTTCTTCTCAAACACTGCTTTTTCTGACTTTTTTTTTAGAGACAGAATATAAAGGACAAAAGACCTCATTTCCTTATGGCTCTTGAACACAAGAGCCCTTGGAGAGGACCTATTTTAAGAAAGGAGAGCCTTCCCCAAGCAGCACAGCAAGGGCAGGCTCAGTGCCATGCCCTCCAGTTGGGCACTTGAGACACCTGCTAACAGCCACTCCAGCTGTCAAATGCTCCTCCAGCAGTGGCAGAAACCAATGTCTGCAAGATGAGCTCCAGCAGGATTCATGGGGAAAGGAGGGCAATTCATGTCTTGAGGAGAAGCCCCCACCCCACTCCACCTACAGTAGCTCACTGTTCAGGTGGCAGCAAAGCCACCTTCTCCCTGGTGTGGGGACCCCATGGGTGATAGCCAAGAGAACCTGCTTGGGACCCCTCCAAGGCTGAACAGATCACGCTTTCAATCCAGGGAATGAAGAAGCAGGAGGCTTCCATAAGAAGGGCCGCCCAGTCTCCCCTCACTGATGGCAATATGAAAAATTCTTCTTCAATATGAAAAATTCTGAAGCCGATTTTATGTCAGATGCAGAAGGCAGGGCAAGATCCCACAGAGGCCACTTGGCACATCTCACTCCGTGCTTAGAATCATAGAAACATTTAGGTTGGAAAAGTCCTTTAAGATCAACCCAGCACTGTCAAGTCCACTGCTAAACCAGTCCCAAGCTTGTGCTCCAGGGTCACATCTCACCTTGGAAAGCCCCAGTGTGTCTGCTCCAACCTTGCCCAGCAGGTCATTTCCTGCTTTTTTGATTCTCCACCTGGGAAAGCACTTCTTGACATCTGTTCTGAATTTGATTCTCCTCTATTTAGGTTTTATAGTCCTTGTTCCTCTCCCCTTACTGGGTCTGAATGCAGTAATTGAGATGATATTATCCGTATCACTAATGGTTTTAATCACTTCACCTAAATTTTCCTATAACCAGCTCTATTTTTCCCTTTCTATATTTTTAGTGGTAGGTTAAGCATCTTTATCCCCTTTCCACATGGTTATTTTTTAATGGTGTAATCAGAGTTTATCACACTTAACAAATAACCTATTAAAGGAGAATTTGAGCATTTAAGTGTTCTTCATCCACTGCAGATCCACCCTAAAGAACACCTCAAATCCAAGCGATGTTCCTATAATCCCAGAGTGCATCCAGCAAGCTGGAAGAAGAGCAGACCTGTCTTCCAGGTTTGGCTCAGTGATGCACAAACTAATCCTGTTCACAGAAAAGCTGCTAACCTCCCTTGAAATCAGCTCTGTGTTGCTCTCACACATGCATTGGAGGATCTCTTTAAACTCCTCCTTATTAAAACCATGCAAGCCCATGGCAAGCACACTTTAAGAGTTGGTACCTGTTCCAAGCACTAACGGCTGCTACGGGAAGAAGTCAGAAAAGTGATGCTGAAGGCTAAGATGTTCAAAGCCGCCGTGATTATTGGAGCGTGAGCTTCCAAATCCCCTGAGAAGCACAGAAAGTATTGGCCTCAAAATTCACGACGTGCTCAGAGAAGCCAGGGAGTTCTGGGGACATCTTGACTGCAGTCTGCCTTCCTGGCTCCACTAGACTTGGAATCAGTCCGATTCATTGCAGCAGCTCTGAATTCAGAGCAGAGGGAGCAGACAAGGCTCATTGCCTATTCCAGCCAGAAAGACTGCAACAACAGTTGTGGTTTTCATTTTTTCTTTAAAAAAAGGTTACACGAGTAGAAAGCCGGGAATAGACCCCATGTCTCCTTATCCCTAAACTGAGCCCCACTGATAATTACGCACAAAGTGTCAGGGCTGCTTTGGAAGAACAGTGTTAGAATCAAAGCAGCCTGATGCAGTTTTGTGCAAGGCTTTGCCTGGAGAAGTGGAGTCCTCGATATCCACCAAAGTCCAGAGGGGAGAGCTGGGACCATTCAGACCCTGCACAGTACAGCAAGAACTTTTTCTCTTCAGTCATTAATGTGCCAGATGTTTGGGTTGGGAAGCCTGGCCAAGAGCTGGGTAGTAGATTCAAGTTATTCCTGAGGAAAACCATATTCCCATACAAAGCAAATCTCCAGATACGTTGGTGCATCTGTTTGCACTGTGGAATGCATGAGGCTCACATCCCTCTTTGCTTCATGCTCTGCTCCAGTATTTATCCTCCCAGCAAGCCATCTCTGCTTCATCCTCCAGGACTGTGCTTCAAGTTAGACACCAGCAATTTTCCCTGCCACAGACAATCAGAGAAATTATCTGATTTAAGGCCAGAGGAGTTTAAAATCTTGCACTCTGGGAAACTCTTGCAATAGCTTCATTGCTTTTGTGTCTCTCCAGACAGACACAGCTTGTCCTTCCACTTTGCACCAGGCTGGAGGAGCAACTACTGACAACGGCACACCTTCCAAGCAAGACCCTGAGCTTCCTCCACCAGCATCCAGCATCAGCCACCTTCTCCTGCCCCACGCTGCTGGGCTCTGTTTGTCCAAAGCAAATGCAGGCAGATTTCCCTGTTGACATTGGGGATTTTGCTTGCTCAGGTGGATCACCATTTTTATTTTATTTATTCTTCTGCTAAAAGCTGTGCATAGGTCTGTCCTTTGCAGATAACCCCCCCAAGTGAGTCATGCCACAGATAACTCCCCACCTAGGTTCCCAACCAGGGAACAAGGATTCAGTGATACTGGTGCTGTCTCTCCATTCCTGCAAAGGCTGGTGAGAGGGTTGGATGCTTTCCCGCAGTGAGAAGGTTGCAATTTCTTTCTAAAGCCTGTAATTATCTCACTTCTGTGAGCTACTCAAGCATTTACATTATTTTGCAGCATCTTGAGTGCCGGCTGGAAGCAGCTCCAGGTTTTGGGGAGTCCAGCAGGATCCCTGTGGGGGGCTGTGCTTACAGGCACCTCTACACTGAGCAGCAAAGGAGAACTGTGCTCCTACTCACAGGTGAGTGGGTTCCTGGGCATTGCCTTTCACTGGGAAAGAAAAAAAAGGAGAAAAAATCCCCAGCAAATCAATTCTGTTCACATTAGGTTTGAGCTGAACTTCAACTAATAAACACTGAAGGATAAAGAAATGCAGTGGAAACAAAAGTCATGTTGTGACACAGCCATGGCTGAGGTTCATTCATTTTTTAAAGATTGTTTTTCCTTTTCTCCTCCTGGTTAAAAATGAGACTTTAGAAAAGAGAAAGCATCAGCAGCATACAAACATCTATCAAAATACCCACCCAAAGTGGAGGAGCTGACTCTCCCCACAGGTACAGCCATCAGGACACAGCGCAGACACAGAGACCTGGATGGGAGCTTCACATTCCATCCCCCCATAGTGGCTACATGTATCTACAGCATCTGTATTCTGACCCCTTGCAGGTATGCCATTCCCCTGGCAGTGTTTTCTCCCCCTAACTCATGCTGTTAGACTGGCAAAGAGCTGGGGGAATGGAAAACCAGTTCTACTCTCACTCATGACTACTTTGTTGGAGAGGGGAGATCCCATAACTGTTCAGTGCACTTGCAGGGATACAAAGGACTCCCTGCTTTCCATTAGCAAATGGAAAGCATTTGCTTGCAGTAGTCCCAAGGTCAGAACACAGCCCTTCACATGAATCAGTCCTTGCCCTGAGGAGCTGCAGTTGGAAGAGACCAGAAGGCAGGAGAGCACTGATTCCCTAAGTCTGTGCCATCTCGTCTCCATGCTGTCATGCCATCTGTGGGCTTCATCCCAGGAACTCCTGTCACATTCACTCCCATTAGCATTTTTCAATGCTCTCCTGCCCTTTCCCAGCATCTGCTGACCAAGTCCCTCTGGTCACCCCTGCTCCTCATCCTTCATCAAGGCTTTTAATTTTTGTGATGCTGTTACCCACTTTTGCTGCACTCTGCCCTGCAGCATCTCAACACGTTGCAAACCAGGCAACCCAGCTCACTAGAAAAGAGAGTTTCCAAGCGGGGATTGAGCTGCTATTAATTTATCCTATATTTGTTTTGAAAAGATGCCTGGGGAAGGTACACCATTTTCCTTTCCAGTTAGAGGCTTAACAGCCACAGGCTTTCCTCTTTCTCAGAAATGTAAATCCATGTTTATTTTTCATGTACCCAATTAATCCCCAAGGCACTGCATCCAACAGGCCAAAATCAGAGCTCTGTCTCCACCAAAACACTTCAGGAGAAAGAGGAGAGAGATACATGCTCTACCTTTACTAGAAGAAGTATCTAATTACTTGGGACTGAGGCAGCTGCATGTAGTATGAATTATTTTAATTGGTAAACAGGATTCACTCCCTCTTAAAGCAGAAAGGAAAGACCTGGAACATTCATTTCCAGAGTGATCACCGAGGAGCTGACAGACTCCTATTCCTATGAGGCTCTTCAGAGGGTTTGATCGTTCAGGATGCTCTCACAGATACAAAGTACTGATCTACCTGCAAAACCAGCCATAATCTGTTCCCAGTTAAAACTGGTACAACTCTGCTGAAGTCAATTTACGAGGCAAACATTTAATTTAGCAACCAGGCTCACAATCCTAAATTTAAACATATGTCAAGGCAGCTAGTGGCTTTGTTTTAATTAACTCTCAAACTTTGTGGCTGTCATTTCTTTATATAAATGAGGATGTTCTGCCAAGGGCAGCCTGTAAGCCTATGTGCATCCCTATGAAACCTCCTGCTATTTCACAACCACTTTTCAAAGAGCTCTTGCAGAGGCAAGGGGATGTGGATGTTATTATAAGGGTCCATATGGCAGTACACTGACACTGCAGTATTAAATCAGAGGTATTGTAGCTTTCCAGCCTGGATTCTAGCAGCACCAGGTAACGTATATGTAGCTTTATTGTTGTACAATTTTAGCGTCTATGCATTATTCAAGAGCAGCCAAAGTCTCTGCACTGCCGGAGGTGATTCAGTGATGATAAAGTGAATATGCTTTGCTCTAAAGGCAGGAGCAAGGGATTTCACGGGTCGGTATCTTCTCCACCCACAGAGAAACAATGGACGCATTAACATTTCTAGTAAAGAAATCAGCTGGCGACAAATTCTCATCGATAATTAAAAAGAAAGTACAAGCTGCCTTATCATGTAGTTAGACTTAGGAACTGTAACCGGCTCTCTAAATTAAATGCTTTCTTTTATAATTTGGCTCGCGCAGCAGGCACTGAAATCTGCTGGAAGATGCCATCTAGCGGGTTATGGAAGTTTATTTAAGTTTAAATCCGCTTGCTGGTGTGGGGTGAGGGTGGCAAAAGCTGCAAATACTGGGATGCGTAATGGTCTACGTAGACCTTTTGTTGTTGCTCTAGGAAATAAGATATTTTCCTGCGGGGGTTTGCAATGGAAGAGAGCTAATATTTATTTTACCAGTGCCCAGCAGGGCACCGGATTGTCACAGCTTTGCTATTGACACAGCCGAGCGGCGGCTGTTCCGCTGGCAGAGCATCTTCCTGAGCACCGGGGCTGCTGATCCTCATTAGAGAAACGAATCCACTCCCCATTTTTGGGAATGCTGTGCAGCCATTGCGTTCTTCTTTTAAACAAAAACAAAAAACCACCAAAACAACAAAAAAAAGGCAGCAACCCCCGCCACTATCCTGCGCCTATAAATTATCTACTTTACGGTAGATAGTAGAAACCACTTAATTGCTGTCCGGATAAACAGCATCCTTTTTTGATGTGAGTCATCGATGGGGACCGAATTGGGGCGATCCCGCCTGTCAGTCTGGCCGGGGATGGTCCAGTGGCATCTCCATCCGCGGAGTTCTGCGGTCATCGTGTGTCCCTGGGGTGATCTACACAGCCCTTCAGAGGAGCACCTCCAGGCTCCCCCACTTCCCCCGAGCCCCATTTTAACCTNGGCGGCGCGGCCGCGGGGGAGGGGGCGGCCGCCGCGGGGGCAGCTGCCGGAGAGGCGCCGGTGAGTGGCGGGGCTCGGGGGAGAAGGGGCCGAGCGGCCCCTGGTGTGCGGGGAGGGAGCGGGGGGTGCGGGTCGGTGGCGCTCCCACGGGAGACATCGGGGCGCGGGGTCTGCGCGACACTCCGGGCGGGATGGTGGGGGGAGAAGAGGCAGCCGCTCCCACGGGGGAGGGGGTGAGGGACAGGGGCTGCTGTGGGTTGTTTGTTTCCCAAGGAAGGAGCTGTTTTCCGTATCGTGGGTGCCTGGGTTGGGCAACGGGGAGCGCGAGTACTTTCTTGGCAATTTCGCGGGTGCGAGGGTCTGCTTGCCTTTTTTTTTGGCTNAAGCTGCAAATACTGGGATGCGTAATGGTCTACGTAGACCTTTTGTTGTTGCTCTAGGAAATAAGATATTTTCCTGCGGGGGTTTGCAATGGAAGAGAGCTAATATTTATTTTACCAGTGCCCAGCAGGGCACCGGATTGTCACAGCTTTGCTATTGACACAGCCGAGCGGCGGCTGTTCCGCTGGCAGAGCATCTTCCTGAGCACCGGGGCTGCTGATCCTCATTAGAGAAACGAATCCACTCCCCATTTTTGGGAATGCTGTGCAGCCATTGCGTTCTTCTTTTAAACAAAAACAAAAAACCACCAAAACAACAAAAAAAAGGCAGCAAACCCCGCCACTATCCTGCGCCTATAAATTATCTACTTTACGGTAGATAGTAGAAACCACTTAATTGCTGTCCGGATAAACAGCATCCTTTTTTGATGTGAGTCATCGATGGGGACCGAATTGGGGCGATCCCGCCTGTCAGTCTGGCCGGGGATGGTCCAGTGGCATCTCCATCCGCGGAGTTCTGCGGTCATCGTGTGTCCCTGGGGTGATCTACACAGCCCTTCAGAGGAGCACCTCCAGGCTCCCCCACTTCCCCCGAGCCCCATTTTAACCTCTTTTTAGGGGGGTTTCAAACCCATCAAACCACCGCAACTCCCGCGCCGACGGCCGGCTCCGGACCGCGCTCCCGCGGCGTCCCCCCCCCCGGCACCCGCCGAGCCGCGGCGCACTCAGCGCGCATCCCTTGGGGAGTCATTAGCGGGGGGTCATTAGCGAGGGGTCATTAGTGGAAGGTCATTAGCGGGGGGCGAGGGCGGGGCCTCGGGGGGGGTGGGCGGTGTCTCCGAGTCCCCGCCCCGCGGAGCGGAGCGGAAGTGCCGGAGTTGCCGCCCGGCGCCGCCGCCGAGCGCGGGCGAAAGTTGCGGTGCGGGAGCGGCGGGAGCGGCCGGACCCGCGCTCCCTGCTNTTTTTTTTGGCTGAGCTTGGTAAGGGGATAAAGAAAGGTCTTTGCTGCTTGCGCTGAGGAATAAGGGAAGGGAGCTCATCCCATCCTTGCGTAGGAAAGGACAGCAATTCCATCTCCCGAGGGTGCGCCTCGCTGCCATTTGTCTCCACCTGCCTTGGAAAGGTGTGGGGAGAGAACATCACCTGTTAACCTGGTCCCCGCAGAGCTTGGGGCGAGAGGCTGGCAGAAAGTACCCGGTGGAGCTTGGAGATTATGTCAGTGGAGTGATCCTCCTTTGGGAAAAGAGGAGCGGGTAACTCTTGCCGGGAGGCAGCGGATGCTGCTGGATACGTGGCCTGAGGATGTTGCAACACATGACTGCATTCCTTTCTTGTCCCACTGGTGTAGCAGTAAATTTAACAGCCAAACCTTTCTGCACAGGGTGTGAGTCAGGAAGGCTGGACCACCCAAATTAGACGTTTGGAAGCTCCGTTTAGCTGCACTTACTTACTCCATAATTGCTTTGTCCCCGTCTGGGTTTGGCTTTGTACCATTAAGAATGATTGGGACTTGAAAGCCTGAAAGGTCAGTGTGTAACTATCAGTTCAGCTGCCACTCTACAAGGCTCTGCTCATTCAAAACCACTTAGAACTCTTAGCTAAATCTTTCCCTCCTCGGAGACTTGCTGCTGTAACTGCGCCGTAAAGGTGGAGAAACCTGCTGTGACAATTTCTGCTCTGAGGGAGAGGAGCCTCTCACGTACCTGTAGTCAAACTGTGACTGAGCTCTTCTTTCCCACAAGAAATGCACTAAATGCCCGAATTTGGAAAAGCAAGTCTGGATTTAACCATGCTCAGTAGCCTGGTAATGTCCCGTGCGGGTGAGGAAAGGGCTCAGCTGTTACCTGCTGTAACACATCAACTTGTGGCACATCCTCAAACCTGCATAGAAGTCCCTTTGACATACATGGTGTTGTATGCCTGGTATTCTCGATTTTGCTGCCTTACGCTTGTATTGCCATGGGATGCAGGGAATGTATTTTGCATGAGTGGTAAAAATCAAGCCCTGTGGTCCTGGCCTGTAGCTTCACGTGTTGTGGTGTTCTGGTGAAACGAAGACCTTTGTAAAGTCGTGTGTTCTCCAGAGGTGATGAGGAGAAATTTGGTAATTATTCTTAGGAGGCTTCAGAGTGGCAAGCTGACTTTTATGTTTTTGGTCTTCCAAAATTGTCCTTGTACCGTGGGCTGTGGGTAGCTGTGAGCCAGGCAGTACCTCCCTGATTCCTGTGCCTGTGCAGTGTTCTCAGCACTTTAGACATCCCGTGCTGCCCACGTACACAATGTCGACTCCATTTTTCCATGTCTCTTTAAAGTATGGCAGCTGTCAGTGAATTGAGATCTGCTTGTGTTTTGATGGTGTGTTGGGCTGGGTGGGAAATGTCTGAACAGCAGGAAAATGGCAATAAAGCCTTTCTGCCCTTGTGTAAATCAGAGTTACTGGGCTTTAGGCTGGAGGCTTCATCTTCTAGTCTAATTAACGTGGAGTTATGGGCTACAGGGGGTCTGTGAGCAAAGATATACTTGTATCATGTGCCTGTTTTTTTGAAGGATTTGGCCCTGAAATGATAGCTCTAGTTACACTGAGCAAGGGAAAACATACCCTAAGGGACAACGGGCTGTCTTGGTAAGAATAATTTCAAATGAAGCAGAATAAAAACAAATGAAATGTGATTTTGTTTTTTTGTTTCGTTGTGTGGGTTTGTTTTACTGTTGTCATAGAGGTATCTGCCAGCTGACTGCAGAGTTTTTTGGGCATCCTCACATTCAGTGGTTCCAACCTCTCTTCCTTAGTCCTGACAAGCATTCAGGGTTTTGTACTTACTAATCAACTTCCAGCTTGTAAATGAATATGCTGTTTGTCTGCCTGTCAGCCATTCAGAAGAGCTGGCTTATTAATACAAAAACTCCAGATGAGAGGAGGCAATAATAATAAAAAAATTATATTCATGGCAGTCAGAAAAGATTTTCTTCTGTTTCTGGCTTTAATTTGCCTTTTTGTGCAGCCTAATCTTTGAATTGAGGACATTTCCTATGTACTACAGAACTGAGCTTTTCAATGAAATCTCTGTCCAGGCTCATTCTTTCTCTTTAAATGGTGTCTGCTGTTTCAGGCAGTGGTTTTATCTTTCAGAGTAACAGCAAAAGGGGGGAAAAAGGTTCTAAGAAATAGCTGAATTAAAGCTGTACAGCAGTTCCTAGAACACTGAGTCGTGATGCTGAAATTTTGAAGTTTGAAACCAGGCAGGAGTTTTTGTTCTCTATCTGTGCTGCATGTTACCTTCAGAATAGCAGTGTATCAATATAGGTGAATATGCTTTATTTAATCTTTCTAGTGCCTGAAACAAACATGTCAGAAAATTAAGCAATCAAGAACCATGTAAATATATTCTAGGGAAGATTATTCTAAATGGTTTTCTGTGGAAGTGCCTAGGCAGCTAATTGCTTCTGTATTTACGTGTTCAGGGGAAACATTATGGTGGCTGAAAATAGTGAATTGCTTTAATAAGGAGGGTGAGGTCTGTGCTCTTTGCTTCTGCCTTTGGGTTTGTTCTTTTGCAGCTCTGTGGGGCCCTTCTTGCTCCAGAGAAGGGATGGCCTCAAGTCATGAAGGTCTTGGCCTCAAGGTCGTGCTGCGGATCCCCTTAGAAAAGCTGAGGCACTGAGTTAGTGCTCAATTCATCTGTGTGCTCAGAAGTGGCCTCTGTCACTGTGTGCAGTCGCTCAGCAAAGGAGATGATGTGGGAAGTCCCTTTTTGATGGTGTGTGTAACAGGTTTGGCTCTAAATGGGGATGGTGGGGTCGTGGTACTGAGCTGTTTTTGCTGGCAGCTTAGAAGCGCCTTTCACTTGATGACTGCACTGTTTGCTCCCACTATGGGTGTATCGTTGTGCCTGTGGAATGCAGATTGACTTTTCTGTAGTTTCATCTTTCTGTAACAAGTATTTAGTAAGTAAAAACATACGATCTGTAGGTGTGGGGGTAGGAAGAAGCAGTAAAAGAAATGCAGCGATTCCTTTTGTCTCTTGGATCTCTGCTGTCTGCCTCAGAGGCTGCTGAGCATCCTCAGCCAAAATGTATAATTGATGTGTATGTAGTGTTGCAGTAAACCGTGTTAAGCATGGATGAGTTAAATTGTGGGCTGGTTGTTTATGCTTGGGCTAATGCAAGTATTTATGTGATTTCCAGTGCTCTGCAGAGATGCTGCTGTGCACCTCTGTGGTCAGGCTGGAGATCCATACTCTGTCTGATACCTGCTGTTCTGGGAATGTGGCATTTGAACTCGGAGAGACACCGAGCTTGAACAATTTTCTTTAAATTACCGTCTAAAAGCACTGTAGCAAATTAGCTGCCTTTCGTGGCAATGCATTTTTATCTGATATGATGAATGCTTTATGGAGTCGCCCTGTAGCTTGTTGTAGCAGTAATTTGTGCTCTATAAATTAACTCAGGAGCATGATGGAAGTGTATAAATCACATCGGTGATTGTGTGGTGCCCTCTGCTGCCAGCCAGCTGGAGTGAAGTGGGGTGCTCCTGCCTGCTGCTTCCCTGGGAATAGGAAACCAACTGCAAACTTGTGATTGAAAAACAGTTTCTAAAAGCAGCATTTTCACAAAGTTTGATAAACTTTGGCTTTAGTGCAGTTGAGCCTGAAGTTTCCAGCTGGTATTGCTAGAAATGTAGCCCCACTGATGAGCTGAGTGGGGAGTGATGCTGCTGCTGGCATCCTCCTCGGCAAAGGAGGGTGATCGAGTTTGCTATTCTGACCTGGGAGCAGCTATGAAATTGTCAGGGTTTGTCAGCATCATGCTGTGGTTGGCAAAAGCTGAGAAGGAAGAAGATTGTCTGTTAAACAACAGATTCTGTGCTGCCAAGGCTGAGGAGGAAGAAGGGCTCGGAAAAAGTGAGAGGAAAACCTTTCTTCTCTCTGCCAGCCAGAGGTAAATAGAACAACCAGCTTGGTGTTCTTCATGCAGATTCCTTTGGCAGTGAGACTGCTCATGTCCTAGACCTTCCTGCTGCTCCTCCTGGGACCTGGCTCCTCACAGACCTCTTGGAGTTTGCCTTGTTGGCAGTTGTGTTTGCCAGTCACTCACCAGCTGATGGAAAGGGAAGCTTTGCAAAACTTACTTTCGTAAGTACAGTGTGAAACAATTGGCTTCTGAGGACTGAAGTGCAAGTGCTAGAGCTGAACAAGCCTGTTTTAATTTAGGAGTGAGTGATTCTCAGAGTGGGCTGCTCTGAAGTTGATCACTTCAGTGCACTTGTAAAACGAGCAGGGTTTCCTGAACTGGAGGAGTGTGGCCCATACTCGTGATTGGCAAAATGAGCTGAAGTGAACATGAAGTGGCTGAACCATCTCACACTGCAAAGTAAAGTGCAAAGTAAAATTTGGAAAGGTTATTAAGAAACTGGAGCTTTTAGTGGTGTTCTCTCAAGGTCTCGTTGTGGTGACCCTCTGTAATGGTGACACAGACCTGAGTGAACAGTTGGGCTGCGATGTAGGTCTCCTGTGCTGTGTGCAAATAAAAGGTTTCTTTTACTTGATGTTCCTTATTCTGGGGCAGGTCCTCCTGTTATTGTAAAAGAGGTTCTGTTTCACTGTTTGAACATGCTCCGTGTGAAGTTCTTAGTTGATGCAAGGATGACCTTTCTTTGTGGAAGAAGATTCTGCAGCAAAACTTTTTGGCTCCTGGTATCTGAACTACACTTTAGGTCACTGGTGGAAGTGTAATCATGTCATGCTCTCCAGAGCTGGGTTTTTTCTCTGTATGAATATGAATCAAGTCATGAGAGACAAGAAGATTTAAGAGCAACTACAGTTATAAATTTCCTGGCAGACAACTGCAGTGCATTTGACTAAGAGGGCTGAAAAACTAGCAGGAGGTTTCTAAACACCAGTGATGAGGAGTGTTGGTGAAATTAGGCAGAAAAATTCTGCGAACCAGACTTGGTTATATAGTGTCACCTTCACCTCCTGTTCGAGTGTATTTAAGGGAACCGGTATAAAAAGATAAAGAGCTGCAGGTTGCCTTCCTATCACTGTGTTTTCTCCTTTGTGGAGCCAACTGTAACCTCACTTACATTGGGTAAGAACAGGTCCTGTCTAACTCAGCCTTTGAGGGAATTATATCCAGGTGTTAAAGCAAGCTTCACGCTGTTCCTGTTGCAGGTGACACAGGCAGGCAGGAGTACAGAGCTGGTGGGGTGCAGGAGAGATTCCACTGCGTGCTTGAAATATCACTAGGGAAAAAAAAAAAAAGAAATTGTGCTGCAGAAATTTGTTTTGATTCCCTCTGAAAGCAGGTGTTCCAGCCTGCAGGCTTGTTATTCTGTGGATTTCAGGGGAGCTGTTGGCATCAGGCTTTTATGGAGAGCACCTCGGCTGGAGTGCACTGTGCTGTTCCATGGCACTTCAGTGCAGTGTAGGTGCTCGTGCAAACAAAGCTGCAGTGATATTTGTTATCAGACACTCTCTGGTGTCCATCATCCTTCGTGTTTCCATCCTGTAGCTCTGCAGAGTAACCCAGATTAGCAGGGGTTTTGTTCAGTGGTGACATGAACAATACACGATCCTGTGGGCACAGGAGGAGAGAGGGGCATGGACATGCAGGACTTGGTGCATATAAAGTCTTTGATAGTAATAGGTCCCTTCAGGTCAAGTGACCTGAGTGTATGAGTAGATTTTTCTCGTGGATCGCTTTTTCTACAGAACTGGAAGGGAATTTTTCCATGGCTGAATGGATTAAAAACTGACTGTTCAGATGGGATATACTGCAGTGGCAAGCAGACATTAATGATTATTTGAATAGTCATTTGTTTCAATATTATTTAAATGTTACTGTAGTCAGACTGAGGTAGATTATGTTAAAGTTGAATAATTACTTTCTGTTGGTTTTGTATCTGTCTCTTCCTATTCTGGAATCAAATCAGTAATATCCTTTCTGTGTTACATTTGCCCTTTGTCTTAACCTGAGCTATTGCCCCTGGACAGAACAGTCACTTTAGTGCAGCTTGGCCACTGGAATATTCCTTCTAAATAGAGCTTGGCCTGGGATTCTTCTGCTTCTAGAGAGATGTGTAAAAGACGTTCTGGCTTGCCTTCAGGTCCCAGATTGTTTGCAAAACCAATAGCTGTTGGTGGGGATTTTTAACAGTTAAGGGATAGTGTGAATCTGTGTGTGAATCTGTTTATCAGGTTTCACAGATTCCTGAATAAATCCCGGTGCCTGAGTCACTTTCGAGAGTGTAACAGTGTGATGCTTAGTTTCCAAATCCAGCTATTATAGCCCCCATTTTCTAATTTTAAATTTTTATGTTCTGCTTTTGGACAGCTTCATGTCTTGTTGGCAACTAAAAACTTTCTTCTTCTCCATTATCTGTTTAAGAGTGTGGTTTTACCTTCAGCTCTGGCCTGATGTCATGACTTCTTACAGCCCAGGGAGCAAGTAAGTGCTGCTGGTCCTGCTTTATTGGACATGAAACCCGACCTCTCAGTGGCAATAGTATCTTCTCTATCAGTGTAGCCAACTCGTGGTGGTATTTCCCGCATTTGTGTTACCCTGGCTGGATGATGGATAGGTAACAAGGAATGGAGTGTTTATCTACACAGCTTTGTTAAGAGTATAAGTAGTACTGGATATCAAATTATGGCTGACTTGTCAGACTGTGCCTCTTTTGTTAGATTTAGAGGGTCTGGCAAACAGTTGGAGAAAGCTCCAGATCAGTAAATCAATACACAGCACAATGAGTTGCCAGGCAGCTCTCCTTTTCAAACACCTGGGTGGAAGAGTAACTTCTGCTGTGTCTGAGATCTGCTGGCAGCTCTGCATCCAAAGTCCTGTGCACCCCTTAAAATACAAGAAATGGGTCATTTGACATGTTCATAAACTTGATAAGGCTTTAAATTGCATCTTCAGAGAAGGGAGGTCTACCATTTCTTGTTCCTTAAATTTGCTTTTCTTTCTAAATAATTAGCTCCCTTCTCAGCCCTTTTGCAGTTCTTCCTTTCTCTCTAATCTTAGCTCCAGGTTATGAGAGAGCTCTCTAGAGCATATGTCTATAATTAAAGCTTTTTAACCACAGTTACAGTGGAGTATAAGCTGTGCTCTGGTCGTCCCAATATCCAAGGAGGAAACTTGCTTCAGTAGAAAAGCTGCTGATTTTATTAGAACCAGAGTCTGTGCTATCCCACTCTTGGAGTTTGCTCTGATAATGCTTTGTACCTTCCCACTTGGATAAGTTACTTTTCTGAGGCTGATGACCATTAATGGCATATCATCTCCAGCTCACAAGAATAAAAAGGTTTTATGTAATCTGCCTGTCATTTTCTTGGAAACACAGGCTGCCAGCTATTGCAAGTGGTGTCCCTCATGGAGTACATTCAAAAAAACCTGAGGGTTTAAAATGGAAACCCTGTTTTAAGCAAATTCGTGTCGCTCCTGTGGATATTATGGTTCTTTCCTTGGCCAGAAATAGAAAGCAAATGAAGGGAAGGAGGATGGAGTCAGTGAAGGCCTGACTGTGTAGTGCTGCCCAGCCTGGTGGTGAAGTTCATTCTTAATGTCACCAAATAAGATGTCTGTCTTCTAGTTTCAACCTCATATTAATTTTTCAGCTTTAATACTTTTTTTCCTCCACAATTACCACGAGTAGCAGAAACCAACTTCTAAAAATTCTTTCAAAACAGTGAGTGCTGGCATCCTTCCCTCCTGAGCTCTGCAGTGCTTCTGCTGGGAGGTAACTAATTGCTGTTCCAAGTGTCTCCCCTCAGTGCTAATGTGTATTTCTCGTGTGTATGTTGTGTGTAACTGATGTAGCAGTGACCTGACATGTTTCCCTGGTGTAGCTTCAAAGACAGAACTTGTCGTGTTCTGTGTGGTTGCAGATCAGAAGGAACTGCTGGAGTGAAACTTCCAAAAGGCATTTTGGAATATTTTATAAATGCACAGAAACTGCAGCTATTTACTGGAATAATGACCAGTAAAGGGGTTAAGTTTCAAACAAATATTTGAACTGGTGTCTTTAAATTAGGGTGGCTTTAAATGAAGTCTGTCTTCCTGCTGAAGAGTTATTTGTTCATAAAAATAAAGGATTCACAGAATAACAGTAAATCAGTCTGTCTCCTGCAAGAACTTTCTGGATGCATGACATGTTCTTTCTTTTGTGAATACTCCCCCTTTCCAAAAACCTGATTAGATTGGCATATTGTCTTTGTGAGTCAAAGTCTTGTGATGTTTTGGGGCTTTACCAGATTTTATCTGGAAGCACTGGCAGCTGTTCCTCTGCCTTCCTTCTGCCCTCTTGAACAACTATTTTTGCAAGATTAAGTTGCTGTGAAAAGTTCTGCTCTGCTTGATCTCTAAAGCCTGAAATCCTTTGCTTGCAGTTGTGTGCAAGCCAAGGTGACTTTTCAAAGGAAAGTCATCTTGTTCTCCATCTTTGCTGATAATTATTCAGAAGATTCAACATTTAAAACCTCTAGTAGCCAGTCTTGTTTTTTCTCAGTGGGAGACCACATGGGCTTGTCTAAGTTATCTTTACTTGTGTTCAGATCCATTTTGGAGGTTACTTTTAGCTGGTTCATGACATGGGCAAGAAAATCATTTTTCTCTGTGATGGCAAAGAGGTGTTTGTTTGGTTTTTTTCTTTCTCAACCTTCCCTAACGTTCCTCAGCCTTCAGATGGAGTCCAAAGAAGAAATGTTCACAGGGATTAGTGAGCATGAGCTGTTTCTTAATAAATAAAACAGGTGAAACAGAGTTTGACTTAGACTAACACTTAGACTAAAGTTTTCAAAGATGTCTTGGAGTATGATGTTCCTTTGAAAAATAAGAGTCTTAGTTGACTTTGATCTGGGGGATGATATAAAAATAACCACATAACCAGGACTGGCGTCCCATAAGATTTTTTTGTTGTTGTTGTTTTCTCTTTTTTTTTAATATATTATTTTTAAAAGAGTGAGCAGCTCCATCACTTCTGCTCAGACTGACTTTAATCTTAACTCTGGCTCTCTTTAGGGACTGTACTTTCAGCTCAGGTAAGTACAAGCAGAACACGTTCCCTTGTTAAAGCAAACCAGAACCCCAAGAACTGGATGAATACAGACATAATGATGTTGTAAAGGGCTTCTGTTAGGCAAGTAAGTTATTTTCTGTAACATTACAGAAGGTCACTTAAATTCAGCCTGACTGTCAGTTCATGTTAGCCAGCATGTAACAGGCTTATTCAGGATCTCAAAAAGAAGTGAACCCTGTGATTATCTTCTGTCTTCTCATTTATCTTCCAGGTGGCCTGTTGCCAGTGTTTCGTGGTGTGATAGCCAAGTTATAAGGAATAACTATTTTTTTCCACTCCTGCATATGTTGGTTTTGCTGATCCACTAAAATACCCTCTGTACTGGCACTTCCCTTTGATTCTAAGGCTGTGGCTTACTCTGTTAGAAGTATCTAAAACTCCTATTGATGTTCTGCTGCTGCATGCTGCCTATTTTTTTTTGTGTGTGGCTGTTTTGTAACCTGATTCAAGGTACTGATTTAGCCTGGGAAAAAGAAAATCTCCCTTTAGAAATTCAGCATCTGCTCACAGGTCTTATTGACAGCAGTAAAGAAGTTATATTGGTACAATTAAAGTGTTTGGGATGGGACTTCTTAAAATTAGTTTGTTTGCTTGATGCTGAGGGCATGGAAGTAAACTGCAAAAATATCTGTAAGGTGCTGGAAGAGCTGGGATTTTGATGTAGAAACTGGCAGAATTGTATCTGGTTTTATGTACAAAGACAAAAGCATTACCCAGGTTGTCATTGTTGCCAGTTTCCTGCTGTTGCTGACGATTTTTGGAAACTGATTCTTCATTCATTCTGCCCCAGATTTTCTGATCTGCAAACATGGATTGTGTGCTCTGCTAAAGGGGATGTGGAAGATTGGAAAAGTCTCCCCTGCAGCCTGTGAAGATCCTGCTTGTGGTGTCCTTGATTTTTGTTTGCTGGAGATTATCTGGGTATAAAAGATAACGAGTTTTCATTCATCATATTTTCTGCAAATAGGAACTTGGCCCTGCTGATTATGGAAAGAGTCCTTGGCAGAGCAATTACAGACTTAACAAGGGAATGTCCTGAACCTCAGCCTGTGCCAAGATCCTTTTCCATGCATTTTGGCCAAAGCATAAACTAATACTGGTCACCATGGATGAAAGGCCTAAGGTCTGGAAACAAGTGTTGTCTTGTGGCTTTTCAAGTGCTGATCTTTTTATAATAAGAGGATACTCGTTGTAGAAATGCATCTGAGAAGCTGTGAATTGAGGTACTGAGCAAAGAACACTGGCATTACCTATAAATTAGCTGGGAAATGTCAGTCATGTAAAAGAACTCAAATATTGTCTTAGCTCGAAAACATGAAATTAAGTGGAAAAGCACAGATTTTCTCTCTGGGTATGTGAAAACAATAGCAAGTCATGTGAAAACTTGTTTTTAAAAATTATTTCTAGAGGGTATGAGTTTTCCAGCCTAATGCAGTGAAGTCTATTTTTATAGTCCTTGAAAACAAAACCTGACAGACCATATTTGCCAGCACTTATATTGCTCTGGTGACAGAGCTTCTTTTTAAAGCATGCCAGAGGAAATGCTCTGTGCCGGAGCATATGTCAGTGATTAGTGGGACCAGTGCTGCAGGATGAAGTGGAAGAAATATGGGTGTGTGAAGAAAAAGCTGAATGGACAGAATATGAGAAATGTAGTGGTTTATGGATCGGTTTTAGGGTAGAATGGAAAATAGTTATTTTTAGGGTTATCTGTGTGTAGCTGAAACGCTGCCTTCCAAATCAGTTAAGGTTTAAACAAGAGAACAGCTGGTGCCTTTCTCTGTGTATTTCCCTGAATTTCTTCTTCATTTAGGATATTATTGCCACTTTGAATTGGTTACTGTTTATATAATGCAGGTATTTTTGTGCTCAGGGTGAACTGAGAAGCCCAGGATGTGAGAGATGCTGGTACCCAACTTTTTGTGAATTTAAGCCTGAGTGGTTTTAAGGGCTGAGGCAGAGAATGATCCTCAGAAGTCAGATGATTCACTCCAGACCTGGCAGCCTGTATCCAGAGTTCCTACCAGTCAAGCCCTGGGGTGTGTTCTCACATTTTGCTTCTGGGTAGCTCTGGCCGCCTCCTCCTCCCTGGAGAAGCCCAGCAGCTCTCCTGGGGAATGACAGTGAGGTCAGAGCACAGCTGAGTTCTGTGTGAGCCCTGTGGGACTCCAGGTACTGACAATCCAAGTCCTGGGGCAGAGGGGAGAGGAGGAGGATGGTGCCCTGCTGCCCTTCCCCAAGGATCAGTGATGGCTTTCACTCCAGCACTGCAGGGCAGTGATGACTTTGCCTCCCTTCTTTCACCGTGCAAAGTGACTAATGATGTGTTATTTGCCTCCCTGCTCAGTGTTGGAGAGGAACAGCTCAGACATCAAGGTGTGCACACAGGTGAGAGTGATTCATGTGCAGTGAGGCCACCTGGTACCAAAGCCATGCACTGAGACCTGGAGAAACCAGGTCAAAAGCCTGTCATGCCCAGTTGTTTTGGGTGTGATCCTTAGTCCTGGACAGACCCTGCTATGGGAATCTCAAGGCTGAGAGTTGAGCTGAGAGTTGCACAGTGTGGCAATATTGAAATTTCTTGTGTAGTTAGCCCTTGACACCAGAGATGTAGTCACCACTCAAGTGCTATAAAATGCTCTCCTGCTTTACCCTGTTCTTCATATGTTGTCACTTGCCTTGGAGTACTCTGAAATTTTTTCAATTCAATATAAACTGGAGCAAAATGAAAATGCCCTGATCCCTTTATCACAATTGATGCCTGTATTTGAACTTTGCCAGTATTTCTTTATGAAAACTGCTTGGTTTTCGCTGTGAAATCTTTTTGTCAGAGCAGCTCAGTACAACTTGGATTAAAGGAAGTCTCAAGAGCTTAGAGAATCCCTGAAAACTAGAAAAAACAGGTATTGGACTGCTACATAGAATTACCCAGCTAGTATCAAAATTAGACTGCTACTTTTTGCCAAGTAGATATTTGGCTATTAATATTTTAAAATGTGATGCAAGAAGCCCAGTTATATCCAATTAAATCTAAGTTGTAAAATAATTGTCCTGAGCTCAGTATACCTGTGACCTGTCTTACACATTTTTTTGTAGCATTTCCCCTCACATTTAAGAGTTGTTAAAGCTATTTTAGTTCTAGGCTTTGCTACCCTGCAAAGTTCTTGCTTTTTAGTAACTCTTGAGATAATTAGAAAAACAGGATTAAATTCTTTGGGCCCTCCGGGGAAAAGTGATGGCTTCATGAGGTTTGATTTGTGTTTTTACAGCACACAGGAGGCCTAGTCAGAATTCTGCAAGGAGAAAGTAAAATACCCAAAGGCAGACTGGCTCCCATAAAGTAACACCAACTGAAAGTATATATTTATTTTCCTTCCCTAAAGTTGCACTGTAGAAAATGTCTTAAAAATCGGATTGTTTACTGGTACTTGTATGAGAATGGGAGCTTCTCAGCAGTGCAATAATTTGATTTTCTACTGTGTCACAAGTACTGCAAGGATTTCTGAAAGGGACAGCTGGATTTTCACTGCTGACTGAGCCCAGTGTTTGTAAAGATATTGAGCATTTTGTGTCTGATGTGTGGAGTCTCAGTTCTGTAATTGCTTCATACTTGAATCTCCTGGTTTAGGCATGAGATTTCTGGATCCAGTTTCCTCTTCCTTGACTTGTCAGAGCTGTGAAAGGATTTGACTTTGAAACCTTGATTATTTTTAATCTTTTTAATTCCTCAGAAAGGTTAAAGGTCTAAACGTTCAGGAGGAGCACCAGATTACCTCATTTGGGAGTCACAGCTTCACAATAACAGGATGTCTTCAGCAAAATGTTTTCAAGGTCATGGAAATTGGATCAATTTTTGTAATGGATTCACGTGGGATTTGTCTGTATCTGCAGATAGTGGGGTTTTTTTTAAAGAAATATGTGTAAAAATGGCTCTTTGAAGTGCTGCTTTTCCTGGGTAGCCATGGGAAGTCAGTGGCTGTGACTGGAGGATCAGCAGTGAGGTGTGGTGTTCTTTTTAACTTTTTCCTGGTCGTTTTGAGTCCCATAATCATGTGTTCATCCCTTCTCTTCTGATGGAAGGCTACTGAAAGCCTTGGCTCTTGCTTATAAAGTGTTGATTTCTCCTGTTGAGGTGGACTTTTTCATCAGCTCCAGTGACCTCTACTCAGGATGGGGAAAAGAATACTAAAGGAAATTTCCTTTCATCCTGTTTATAAGTCAGCTTAACATGAATGAGTCTGGGCATGTGCTCAGAGCTGCTGGATGATGCAGTTGGGATTCTGTTCTGGCTTCCTAAATGAGAGCAACGTGTAACACATCCCCATTCAGTGTGTGTGTGCAGCCTGTCCTGGGTCTGTGCAGCCAGCAAGGGGATCAGGAATTAAATAAAGAGTAAATTGATTCTTGCACCTGGATCTTTCTTGAATCAGAGGGTGCAAAGCTTCTAAAGCCTCTAAAAACTCTCAGCTGCTCCTTAAAAGAGGGGGAAGCTGGTTGGCAGAGAAGACTATTTGGTTACAGAGTACTCTTAAAATTTAATGAAATGTAATCCAAGACTTTAATTGCATGTCCGGGCTTATGCAGTTAATGTTGGCTTCAGCAATTCTGCTTAGTACCTAATGGGGCTGAACTCTTAGTGTAACAATGAATCTCCTCCAAAAGATCTTAATCTTAAGAAATACTTGAAGCAGCGGGGAGGGAGAGGCAAAGATACCACCTGATTTCTTGAAGCTCCTTGAGTTTTAAGTGTCTTTTGTGGTTCAGAGTAATCTTGGCTTAAGTTTGTTATGAAAATTTCCTCCTTCACTGGTCTGCTTGTGCTTGGACAGTCTGTAGCAAGTGTGGAAGAGATTCCTGTGATCTGCAGCCAGGATGGTGGAAGCATCAAACTGTGCTCTTTAGCAAAGGTACTGCAGAACAGCTTTCCAGAGGGAGCTGGAAACACCCACTTCTTCTCCTCAGACAGCATCCTAACCCCAGACCCAGCAGGCAGAGTGGGCTGGAGGGGCACTAACTCTTGCAAGGCTGGTGTGTCTGTGGTACTTGGCAGCTGGTGTCCCATGGATCTGACACAGTGCTGGACAGAACTGTTCATCTGCCACAACAGAGTTCCCTTAGTTTTTCATTGTGGTGGATGCTGACCACCTGGAGTATGTATTCCCAAGGCTCCTACCCACATCCAAGGTGGGAACTGTGTTCTGATGCAGCAGGTTAAAGTGCAGCCAAAGCAAGAGGTGGTTGCACTCAAGGGACATTCTGGGAGGTGATGGTGTGTCCTCTCTTGCTTTCACGTGTCAGAATAGCTCTGGTTTCTCTCATGGTCTCCAGCTGGGGGGGTGAAAGAAATTCTCATGTATATAACAAACTGTAAATGTTGAGGTATTTCCATACCTTGCAGTGTAAGGCACCATCCAGAAACAGTGGCATTGTCTGGATGGCCAGCTCTCAGAAAGGGAAAGGTGTCTGTGCTGTAGCTCTTGCTGCTCCGTCTATTTCTATCATCATTTCTGTTGTTAGAAGGAAACTGGTTGTACTTTGGAAAGGTTATACTTGAAAGAAGTTACAAAACAGCACCCCAGCAGGGTATAATCTCCTCAAAGTAATCTCTTGGGAACTGCACGTACCTGATAAGGCATTTCAAGGCATAAGCCTTCTCTAAAGAGTAAAGGAAAGTTCACTGGTATCCAGACAAAGACCCTTTGGCCATCTGGACTTGACTTAGTGTTGTCTGCTCCTTGCTTGTGGGTGACCAAGTGCTGTCTGAGCTGTGGATAGAAGGTGCTGTGTAACAATTAAGCTCCCTCGACCTAATTCATTTGCTTTTTTACTGGAGCATGGATTAGCAGTGGCTTGCTGGTGCAAAAGTAAGCAGCAGTTAATTCTTGTAAGTCAAGTGCTGTATGACTGTGATTTGGGTAATGCCATCTTTGGGGGAAAAAACAGAGCAAACTGCTCCAATGGAGGTGATAAAAGAATGGCAGGGCTGATCCTGGAGCCAGACACTGGCACAGCAGGCACATTGTGTGTTCAGGTTTGGGTGATGCTGGTTGGTTCTGACTGCTGCTTTCCCTCTCTAAGTCACAGCTGATCTCAGCTCAGCCAGAGCAGCTTCCATGGAGGCCTTTGCACATTCCACAGGATTCCAGATTGGTCTGAAAATGCTTTCTAAATGCTGTCTTAATTAAAGATTTCTTTAAGTCAGAATTAAGTTATTAAAATGTTCCAGGCATTTTCTAGAAGGCTTTGAAAGGCGACTGTACATTCCTTTTAAAGTTTTTCTACTCCTGTTGCGGGTTACAAAGTAATATTGTGCTGCTTGTGGGTCACAGATAAGTTCAAATAAATAGATTTTTTTTTTCCTTTTAGCAGTTGTCTGCTTTTTTGTGAACTGACACTGCCATTAAGTCACTCCTTAGGATTTTGTAGTTGTGGTCCTTTAGCTCTAATGGGAAAAAATGTCTCGTGTTCCTGAGAGGGCCCTTCCAAAACCTGACATGGGTATTTCAGACAAGGTAGTGCTGCATAAGGCAATAGACAAAAACCCATCTAAAAGGCTTTAGTTTTGTTTTGAAGAAGCTGTGTCTGTCCTAAAGTACTGGGTGATCCTGCAGGGATAGATTTTGTACATGGATTGAGTGCTGTTGTTTTGAGTTTTTAATAAGGCTTTTGAGGCTTTTTTGAAGGCACACAGCAACTGGGTGTACTCTGTGTATCAAACTGGAAAGGCTGCATATTGGAAGACAATAACAATAGAGTTCTTAGTTTAAAAGATACGTGAGCAAGCTCTGGTTCTTCTACTTCCTTTGCAAATCCACGTTCTGCACAGATTATGTTCTTCCTTGCATTTTGCAGGTAGTTTGGAGGAGCTTCAGTAGGATTGTCACCTTTTCCTGGTGAGTGCAGTTAACTACTGCAAGAAGATAATCAGTCTCCCCTTAACTCTGCTGGTGTTAGGGAACCTCAGCTGCTGGTTCCCAGATGAAGTCAGGGCACAGGTGTCTTTCTGAGCTTGCAGTTGGCTCAGGTAATTTGCTGCTTAGTTCTATAAAGTTGCAAAGGTTTAGAAAAAAAAGCTGCTTCTGCTGGGACCCACAAGCAGCTGATCAATTTGGTGTCCTGATCCTGACTGGAAATTGGAAGAGCCTATTGGGTGAGAGCTCAGCATGAAAACAAATGTGTGGTTGTAGAGAGTGCTGTTGTCATGTGCATTATCCCAAAATCTTCTGCAGTAAGTAAAATGTTAATTGTTTTCCATTTGCTTTGCAATCTTCTGATTGTGTAATTATCTATCCTTGCTGAAGGTTCTGCAGTGGGAATGGATGACTGTCTCCCTGTTTGCTGTGCAATTACTGCTAAGTAACGGGAAAGCCTGCTGAGGGTCAGCAGCAAAAGCATTACTGGGAAATTATGCAGCTGTGGAGCACTTACAAGCTGAAGACAAATCTTGAAGTGTCTTTTGTGTTCTGAAAGAAGGATGGGAGGCAGTTACTGGGAACTTTGTGCTGAGATCAAAAACTAAGCAGTGAAGGAAATAAGCGAGTGCAATAATCCATGAGGCTGAGGAAAAACCTTTTTTTCCTAAGATAACAAAATTTGATAGGGCTGTTTATCTCCCTTAGGTTTCCCGGGAAATATAAACACAAAATACTTTGTGCTCAGCCTCTTCTATCACCATGCTAGGTAACTTTTTTGTAAAACATCCTATGTAGTGAGGTCAGTTTTTTAGCACAAGATTTGCTTCTCTCTTCTTCCTCTGTTCTTGGAAGCATTTTGCAGATTTGCCTGGTTTTTGAGAGGTGCTTCCTCCAGAGCATCAGAGGTAAAGAGAAGTTTGGAGCTGCTTGAATTTAAAAGACAAGGCAAGATCACATCTCTGACCCACAAAACATCTATTGGGAAAATGCAGTTGGGGAAGGTTTTCAGTTTTTGGACTGCTTCGCTGCAATCTGAAGCAGCAGTTATATATTTGTTTAGAGGATTTCCATCATCTCTCAGTGCTCTTGCTCTGGATCTGGCTGGTGGATTGTCCTTAGGGATGTGGAACTCTCTCCTCACAGGCCATGAAGTTGTGCTGAACATTTCCTATTTGAGTTGAACATTATTTGCCTGCCTATAGCACAAGTTGGCTTCAGCCTTTCCATTCAGGGCCACAGGAACTGCTGAAATACCTGGTTTTCCAGAATATTTTGCTGGAGTTGTCTCTAAAGCCAAAGCCATGGAAGGGTTATGACAATTTGACATAAACAAATGCAAAGTGAGGGAAAACATGTTGAGCTGGTGGCAGCTGAAGGTTTGTATGGCAGCACTCTTTAAAGGAAGGGAGAGGCTTTCCGGAGGGCACTGTCAGCAGCTGGTTTGTGCACAGAGGTGAAACTTCTTCCCTGTTGTGTTGTGGCTCAGCCTCAGCTATAGGTGACTCAGGTTGCTCTGCTTTTCCAG
>VYZS01070798.1:13315-26637 GCA_013400695.1 Neodrepanis coruscans | reverse complement strand
TTCATCTTGAGAAAATTTACAATTCCCACCCCTGGAGTGCTGACAATGAAATTTTGTTTGTCTCCCTCAGTTTGCTTTTTCACATGCAGTTTTGTACATGTGAAAAACAAATCACCATCCGAAAACCCTCAGAGGCACAGCTCTTTCCACAGATCTCTGTGTGCATCTACAGTTCACACATCCACTAATGTACTACATATGGCACCTTCTGCTCAGACAAGAAAGGTGACAGAGCTTGCATGCCACTTCAGCCTTCAAGGTGCTGATGGAGGATGCTGTGGAACACCATATGAGCAGCAACCAAGAGTGTGATGAGAAGGACTGTCCTGGAGAAGCCCCAGAAGCTACCTCTACCTGCTCCTCTACCTGGGCTGTCCTCATGCACAAGCACATTGCTGCTGTTTCATCCAAGATAAACAGGCACTGATGCTATACAGACAGGCTCAAGCCAGAGCCAGCATCATCCCACTTACAGTTTGGAGGATGACTCATGGGTGATGGCAAGTATGCAGTTTGAAAGCTTTGTTTAAAAACTGTTAAAATTGTTTTTAACCAGTTGCTAAAGCATCCTCATGAGAACTGTGGCAATTAGGAATTAATCTTTGTTTGAAACAGGAAAATATTTTCCACCAATACATCAAAACCAGAATGTAAACGAGTCAGTAGGTGGAGAATTTATTTTAATGACCTCCTTTTACTCTTCTCAGGATATAACTAGAACCAAAGGAAATCTTGCATCTGGGAATCAGCCAAGTCACTCCTCTTGCTGAAATTAAAGTCTCCCATCCCTATAGTGTAAAAGAATGAGAGAGTGAAGCACATAATCTAGGGTCTTCATTCCAAATTGTATAAGGCTAATAGGAATTGCAAAANGCTCTGTTATTTCTTAGGGAAAAAAATCTCAAAAAAGATTTAATATAACTTATTGAATCAGAAGTCTGTATAATCATAAAATTCTCTATACTTGACCATGATCCATTTTTCAAATGTTTATCTTTGAAGATTTGTTGATGGGGCTGTTAATGAAAACCCTGACTCTGTGAAATCGGTACACACTTTGGTTATGCGGTAGTGTTTGATTTTATGGCAAGCTTCAGTTGTAGGCTGCTAGAACTCCTTAAAAAGGTGTTTAGTTTCTGCTTGGCTGCAGAAAACATGTGAAACATTGCATTGTTACCTGTAGACAATTCTGGGCCTCTGCACATCCCAGCAATTTGCACTGTGTACCAGACAAGTTCTGTGCACACCCCAGTGCCAGCACCATGATTTCATAAAACTATAGAATGGTTTCAGCTGGAAGGAATCTTAATAATCATCTTGTTCCAATTCCCCTGCCATGGACAGTGACACCGTCCACCAGACCAGGTTGCTCAGGGCTCCATCCAACCTGGCCTTCAACACTTCCCGGGGATAGAGCATCTACAACATCTCTGGGTAACATATTCTAGTGCCTCACCACGGTCACAGTAAAGAATTTCTTCCTGATATCTAATCTAGATCTATCCTCTTTCAGTTTAAAGCCATTCCTTTTTGTCCTATTACTACATGCCATTGTAAAAATTTCCTCTCCAGCTTTCTCATATTCTGTTTTCTTCAGTCTCTCCCGTAAGGATACCCCTTGTCTAGGCAAAAATATTGAAACAGTGTGTACTTCTATCTAGAAGATCTAGATTCTACCTGAATTTAATGGTGACATTTCTTATTGTGGAAGATGTTTTGAATTTTTTCTAAACTTAACCCCAAGTGTGGTTCAAACCAGGGACCATTTCACCCAGGGTCAGGAAAAATGTGAGAACTTTCCTTCTGCTCCTTGAAAAGGACTGTTCACATCTGAAGGAGCAAACCTATGAAAAGCAGGAGGGAAAAGCACTTTTCCAGTGCTCACTGACTCCCAAAAAATTGAGATGCAGCTGGCAGTGGATGATGGGACCATTAATCTCATGGTCAATGCCTCAGGAGGCACCCCACGCAGTCTGAAAGCAGGCTGCCGTATCCATGGCAATGCGCAACTCAGCCTAAAACTTCTGAGTGTGCAGAAAAGGGAATTAGTTTATTTCATATTTGACGTAATGCTGTCTGGTTGGACACTTACAGCTAATAAACAGTAAGTTTTGGGCCAGGTACTTCTTGACAGGTAAAATGGCCACCTGTGTTAAAAGCTGTCAATTCGTGTAGTAAGTAATTACACAACAGGAAATGGCCTTGACATCAGTCACTATGGCATCAATACAAAAGTTTTATTTCAAATGTAGTCACATTTATGATACTAATGCCACTTCTAAGGGAAAATTGGAGTTGTCTAGTAAGTGGAGAAACACAGCGGACACACAGCCAAACTTTGGTACTCACAGGCAGAAGACCCAACTTGTGTGAACTGCCAAAAGCTGAAGTTAGAAAGGGAGAACTAGTATTATCCTTCTAGACAGAATGCAGTATGTCCTTTAGAACTTGTATTCTTTCTGGGGAACCAGGGGAAGAAGGAAACACGGAACACTCCAACACTTAGCAAATTAATTCCACTTTTACAAAACTATGGATAAAGTATACTATTCACAAGGATGTAAGAAGCTGCAAAAAAGCAAAAGCCTTCCCCACAGCCAGTGTACAATGCTGGTAAGAGCCCATGTATGAAGTTCAAGTCAGAAAACAGTAAAATAACAAGAGTTGTGTAAGTTTTCACAGTTACCTGAACCACATGTTTCTGGGTGTACCACCACAGATAACTAGACCACAAGTTTCTAGATTTGTAGTGATAATAATGCCTTAAAGCGGAGGAAGAAAACTTCCAAACAGTATTAATAGAGGTAAAAGAGAGTGCATAAGAAACCATAAGAGACCAAACCTGCATATGAAGGGATTGTTTTTCTTTTCCTCTTTGGATCACCGGACATCACGAGTAAAGCTGTTCTTCCTTTCAGCTATGCAAACTGCATGCTTGTCTCAATTTTCTTATCTTATTTTACAGGCAACAAGCCTGAAACACATGAAAAGGAATCTATTTTCAAGTTTTAGTATGTGTCTAATCTTAGGTCCTACCCTAGGACTTAGGTCTAGGTCCCTAGGCCCTATCTGTGTAGCATAGTATTTATCATTTATCTGGACATGTGAAATGAAGAAAGAGGTCCAGCAAAGATAAGTCATAAGGGATGCTGCTAATTGACCTTGGACATCTCTCTCTAGTTTTATTACCTCTTTTATCATTTGAATCAATGGAAGAGCTTTCCCCATTGCAGTCATAGACAAATAGCAGGCAAAACTCTTACTTCCTGAAAGTCTTGGAGCAGCAAAGGAGGGATCTCTACTTCTACATAGGGAATGGAAGGATGGGAAAAAAGAGGGATGATCATGGGAGAAAGAGGAGAAGGATAATGAGGTAGCCACACTGTCAAATGGAAAACATCAAGTAATTCAAAAAGNGGGTCTTCATTCCAAATTGTATAAGGCTAATAGGAATTGCAAAATCATTGATGCTAGAGACAAACAAGACCCGTCTCCACGGTAGATATCACAGAGAACAATGGGTTTTTTACCCGAAATGTAATATAACAGCAATAAAATCGCTTTGTGAATGAAGAAAATGGTAACAAATATGTCCATGTGCTGAATTAACAAGGAAAATGAAGATTGTGAATATATAGTAAAGTAGGCATACATTGCAAATGTGTCTCTCTACATTCTATTACTACCCAGAGAAATATTACTTATGTTTAATCCAACTCTGGTGCACGTAACAGGAATTCTTCAGCTGTCAGTATTGTCATGTACAGCAAACTCCACACATCCATAATAAAATTATGCTCATTATAAGAAGTAAAACACAGTACCTGAATCTTAATTGATGTATTAATAATAAAAATGGATTACATGCATCCTTGTTTTCTGAGCAATTATTCCAGGGAAGAGATTGATTTCAGATTTTGCCTCACTGACTGAATGGAAGAATATGTATTTGCATGCAGTATCTCTGACCTGGAGAAATTATCAGAAACTTTATAAGCTTTAAGGAGAAATTAAAGTTTCTTGGTAGTTTTTTTTTTCCTTTAGCTCTGTTATTTCTTAGGGAAAAAAATCTCAAAAAAGATTTAATATAACTTATTGAATCAGAAGTCTGTATAATCATAAAATTCTCTATACTTGACCATGATCCATTTTTCAAATGTTTATCTTTGAAGATTTGTTGATGGGGCTGTTAATGAAAACCCTGACTCTGTGAAATCGGTACACACTTTGGTTATGCGGTAGTGTTTGATTTTATGGCAAGCTTCAGTTGTAGGCTGNGGGTGTACCACCACAGATAACTAGACCACAAGTTTCTAGATTTGTAGTGATAATAATGCCTTAAAGCGGAGGAAGAAAACTTCCAAACAGTATTAATAGAGGTAAAAGAGAGTGCATAAGAAACCATAAGAGACCAAACCTGCATATGAAGGGATTGTTTTTCTTTTCCTCTTTGGATCACCGGACATCACGAGTAAAGCTGTTCTTCCTTTCAGCTATGCAAACTGCATGCTTGTCTCAATTTTCTTATCTTATTTTACAGGCAACAAGCCTGAAACACATGAAAAGGAATCTATTTTCAAGTTTTAGTATGTGTCTAATCTTAGGTCCTACCCTAGGACTTAGGTCTAGGTCCCTAGGCCCTATCTGTGTAGCATAGTATTTATCATTTATCTGGACATGTGAAATGAAGAAAGAGGTCCAGCAAAGATAAGTCATAAGGGATGCTGCTAATTGACCTTGGACATCTCTCTCTAGTTTTATTACCTCTTTTATCATTTGAATCAATGGAAGAGCTTTCCCCATTGCAGTCATAGACAAATAGCAGGCAAAACTCTTACTTCCTGAAAGTCTTGGAGCAGCAAAGGAGGGATCTCTACTTCTACATAGGGAATGGAAGGATGGGAAAAAAGAGGGATGATCATGGGAGAAAGAGGAGAAGGATAATGAGGTAGCCACACTGTCAAATGGAAAACATCAAGTAATTCAAAAAGTACTTAATTACACAGGGCAAATTAAAAGATTGAACTTGGAAACAGAAGCAAATGATATGACAATGTAGGAAGTGTTAGAAATAAAAAGACAGAGGTTGAAGGAGGTATCACCTAGTGCAAAATGAGTATTCATGTTTCAATAAAAAGAAAAAGGGTGGAAGCATTACATCATACCATAATTTTAAATAAATTAAGGAGTTCTTACAGTAAATTCATATATATTTATATTTTTATACTTTGTGTGCGTGTAAGTTACAAATATGTGGAAATTCACTCCCACTGCAGAAATTCCTGTCAGATTTACCCACTTCTGTGGCTCTTTCCTGTGGCTCAAGCAACAGTGCAGCTAAATCAACAGCGGAGGCAGTGCAGGGCTGAGGACCATGCCACTCACCAGCTGTAGTATTCTTTCCCCTCGGGCCCCATAGGGCTTCTTTTCACTTTCCTATTTTCCAGGAACCTCAGAGGGGAACCGGCGCCATTCCACAGGCCAGCCTCCCTTCCTCCCTTGCTCCACCAGCCCAGCAGCCAGCCCAGAGGAGCATAGTTTGTCCGCCTCGCATTTTATTGTTCTTTGTAAAATAAATTTTGCAATCTCACTTTTAACTCCCCTAGTGCTCAAACCAGGACACTTGAGGTAAAAATGGAAAGGTGAACAGTACATGAAACACAATGTCTTTCAAAGTTTGCTGACGAACCGAAGAAACACTAGAAAGGTATGTACTAGCTGAATTCTGACATCTGAAATTAATAATCTACATCTTATTAAAAATAAGGACAATATAATATTAAATATAATACACCATTGTTATTAGATTTACTGAATGCATAGTTAAACTACTAAAGCATTTCTGTATCTGCCACAGTGCTTTTCAAACTCCAAAAGACTCTCTATAAAGACAGAACATGTTTCAAGTGAGACCCTTTTGAGACTTTGCTGCTTACAAGAGCAAAGGTTGGCAATTTTTGTCATTGCACAATGTAGCACCTTGGTGTAGATACTGAAAACTGTGACTTGGAGAAGATGTGGTATCATGTAACTGCACACTCACTCTCCTAGTTCCCTTTAGGGTGGTTGCACCAGACACTTTTGCAGACAGACTTCTGAGTAGACAAAACATACTTGGACGTGACATCTGATTTTGTTTTTCACAAAAAAGGGATTTTAAAGGTCATCTAATGGAGGTACATGTCATCTCACAGACAAAGGAAATGACAAAGGAAAAAACCAGTTATTATGAAAGTATGAAGTCAAGAAGCACCAGTGTTGTGTTAATGACTTATGTGTAAGTCATTCAAGAAAAAATTTTGGCTGAAAAAGGAACAGTGGAAGGAACATAAAATATCAGCTTTTTGAAAATCTAAAGGCCTTCTTATTTTTGAGCATAGATTAGGATTAATGTCTTATAAATGAAAGAAGGAATTTCTTTTTCCCTCTATTTTTTTCTTCAAGGTCAACCATTGAAAAATAAAGTAGCAATTGTTTTTTAAAGCAGAATTGTGTTCCACACAAATTCAGCACATGGAATCATATCCTCTTCAAACTGTTTAGTGATAACTAGGCTTTATCTATCTCTAAACAAGACAAAGCTCAGTCCATGAAAACATTCTTCATCCTACAAATTAACATATCCAAGGAGAAGAAAATTAATGCATCTGCAGAAAGCAATTCTCACAACTGAGGTATTTGGGTTAGTTCCATGTGAAGATGGGTGTGGCTAGGCCATCTGTGCTGTAGAAATAAAAATTAATCCTAAAGGGGATGAATCCCTCAGCACCTTTAAAAAAGGAAAAAAAAATATGCTTTGGAGACCAATACCAAGCTCAGGCTGTACTATTTAACGGGCATTATGCACTACCTAATAGACAAAAATAAATAAGTCTGAAAAAATTATTAAGTCTGAAGTTGCCAAGTCACTATGCATTTTTTCCAGTGGCAAGAACATCCTCCTTCTCTCATATCACTGATAACACCAATACCACAAAGAAAAGTAAGTAACAAGTCATTTTGGACAGCTGGTAATGACAGTATTGGTCTTTATTCTCACTTGTGCCAAAACCCGTTCACACTAGCCAGAGAAACTAGAGAGTCCTAAAAGCAGCACTTTACCACGTGTTAAGCAACCATAATGAGCACAAAAATCAAACCCCTTACTTGAGAGAGAGTATGGGAGAGGTGTGTGGTTGTCAATGACACCCACAATGATGCCTCATTCACTGTGAGACAAAGAAAGAGATTCATCTTAATTAGGGAGAGAAATCATTCCATTAGCTGTGGAAGCCAGAAAAAAACACTTCCAAGTAAGGTGGTACTGTGTCCTTACAAGGAAGGAAAGCCTCTCTCCCATTCCACAGTTAGTTTTGCAAACAGTAAAATGTTTTAGGGAAAAAAAAAAAAGGAAAGAAGAGGTCTTTCTAGAGATTGTGCAGTAGACATCTGAAGAGTCTACTACCTCTGCAAGATAGTGCACGGAGTAGACAAGTGCAGCTAAAGATGCCTGGAGAGACAGGAGAGGAAAAGATAGAAGAGGAACAGAGAAGACAAGAGCTGAGAAAATATTACTAGACTAAAGTTAGAGGGGAAAAAGAATCAAAAGCAAGAAAAATAAGACTAAAAAACCAAAACCATCAGACAAATAGCCTTACAGACTCAAAACAGATGTCTCCAATAGGAGTTTGGGCTCAAATACAGTACAAGTCTGAGCTGAAGTAGAAAACAAAAGACACTCGGACATACTTCCTCTTTCAATTTGTCCTTGTTTGTTCCATGTCCTTATTTTACGTCTAAAAAGGGAAACTCTCTGCCTCAGAAAAAGTCTTAAACTTTCTCTGCTATTGCCACTTACTTTTTAGTCTCCCATCCACATTATTGGAGTGTTTTCACTTTGACTATTGATCTTTTCTCTATCATCAAGTAGCTGCATTAAGTGTGTCTCCCAGACACAGTGGGATTTGGGGGCTGGCACTGGGGAGAATAGGATAGTAGTGACATTCAAAATCCACAGTGATCTCAGAGGAATACTTCCCACAAGAAATGCACATGGCCTTCAGGCACCTCTTGCACGGAAATGTTTTGTGGTTGTCTCTTATATCCAGAGCACAGAGGCAGTAACTTCAGGTAACTTTAGCAATGCTTCGCTAACATGGCACAGCATTGCTTCCCTGAAGCTCTGCTGTTCTCTGCAGCCTCCACTGAACCACGCCTGGCCCTGGAGATGCTTCAACACCCTGCCCCACTGCTCTGCTTTGCCTACAGAGGGGAAGTGGAGCTTGGTCCTGCAGGGTCCTGCAGGTTGAGTGTTCCCAGTGCCTGGGAATCCCTCTGTGTCTGACCTTGGAAAATGGGCAGCACTCTTCTCCTGTGCAGGTTTCCTAGGCGAGGGTGGCCCAAGGCCACAGTTTTTACTGTGTGAATGATATTCCCCACCCTTGTAAAAGACAAACATTTAATGAACCATCTGTCTACATTCTTCTCATTATCTACCACATTCCTGGCAAAACTATGTCTCTCACTAAGTTTTAGCTACCTTTCCCTAAGATTCAGTAAAGCATTTAAGCATGTGATCTCAAAATCTTGATACAATAGGATGACAAACTAAAGGGGAATTACACATATTTCTGAAATTATAGCAGCTATTATAACATAATGCCTACCCAACCCCAAACTTAGGCAGCAGATGAAGGAAGGGAAAACAGGTTACATGCCTACACTGTAAGTGTACTGACAGGCTTTGTTCTGCCAACTGACTCAATGACTTGCCATGCTTCTGTTAGATTGGTTTCTAAGAGGACATGAAATTGCAGTTTAGACTGTGATTCATGAGTGCTTTCCATGTCAGAAGAGTGTGCTGAAGCACAAGTTTAGCTGCAGTTATCAGCCCTTGGGTTATAAAATAGTTATTTTGTTAAAGGCAAAATATTTATCTTTTGGATATAGAGAGCAAACAATAAGCCTCGATTAGAGTCTCTGAATAAAAAGTATCTTGCAAAATCCCCTTCTTTCTTTAATCGTATTATTTGCCGCCCTGTGACTTTAAAACAAAGAAAAATCAAAGAAGAATTGCTACCTTTTATTTGCTTCCAAACTAATATTGTCATTTGCTAATTTATGACTTCACATGCTGCTCCATTCTGAGCTTCCATACCAGCACTTGTGAGAGTGAGCTATATAAATTTTGCTAACACATACTTAAAATCAGATCTAGGAATTTAGGAAACTAAGTATTGAGTTCCCCCAAATGAATGCCTCTTAAAGACTGTCCTAGGAGAACTGAATCTGAGCAGTCAGAGGTCAATCCTGCTTTCAGTCCTACTAAGAATACTGAGCTGGATTTGAAGAAAAAACTTTTTCAGAATCTGCAGAGTTTATTACCAAAACCAGATTTGTTTGTAACTTAAGTATGATCCATGGATCTGTACCTGTTTTCCTAAGGCTGCACATAAAAATATTTTCTAGAGTATTTCCTGTTACATAGCAATAATTACTTCAGCAAACTTCTTAATTTCAAAGACAGGTATTACACAAGAATAATGAGGGCCAAAGATGTGTGAAACAGGCTGAGATTGAGAGTTTACAGAATATTGTCCTAATATACCCTAGTATATTAATATACTTTAGGTTTTTACTAGACAGAGTTTGTAGCTAAGGATGTACAACCAGCATAATTTAAACATGTGAATGTCTGGCTAGCCAGGAGCCAAGCTGTTTCAAAATTCTCTTGCTGAATGCTTTCTAAGAAGCACCCCAACCATATTCAAATCTAGACAAGTCTATGTATGGCTAATTTAGGCAAGAAGAAAACAATTTTTTCCCACCTTGAATTTCTGCTTCCCAGGAATCATTTTCTTTCCTGTGTCCTGTACTATAATCAAACCAAACCGCTCCATTCCCAGGCTGTGAAACCTGTCCTTGCTGATCATCCCATTACACTATCAGGTAGGAGGTGCCATATCCCCACCGAAGCAGTGATAATGCAGGCACAGGGATACAACTGCAGAACCAGGGGCTTCAGCTCCAGCCCCTCTTGTCATACCTATTTGTTACAGCCCAGAACAAGGACTTGCAAGCTCCATAATGAACATGATGAGGCTCCTTGTCTGAGTTACTAATATTTTTCTGCTTCTCATGATGAAAGCAGCATAATAGGTAACCGAGCTTGTCAAATCATCTCGCAACATGCACATCAGCATATTTATACAAGAGCCATGGGATGGAGCAAGAAGTTGAAGGTTGCTTCAACATGTCCCAATATGTTCTACTCATTCTTGTACGTTTTGGATGTAGCAGAAATACTTGCACCTCTTTTACCTGAGTGTGAAGTAATCTGCTCTTCATTTAAATGATACAGTCCTTTTGTGAGATTATTTGAACGAGAACTACAAAGAAGCTTGTGCTTGCCTGGGTTCTAAATCACTTTCCAGCACTAAAATGAGTTTTTGGTAGGTACCACTGCTTGCCTTATCTCTGTACACCCACAACAGCCTCCCAACAGAAGCATGGCTCAAGGACTTGATGCCTTCCTCCCTGCTTGTCCACAACCACTGTTTCATTCTCCATTTCAATATCTCTGCTGCCGCTCCACACAACCTGAAAGGAAAGATTAAAAGTTGACACCATGGGATAAAGGCTCAGGGAATTCATCAAGGGTGGTAATATACCATGGCCCTCATCTCTGATATTTCCCTCTCATTATTGTTGCCTTCACTGATCATTTTCATGTCTGCCCTTTCATCTGCATCATCAGCCTTTGTTGACATGATACCAGCCACATCCCTTGTGAATCCAGTGTACCAGATGACAAACCCTCCCTCTCAAAATGTCCTTGTCAGGGATTTTAAATTCAAATTAAGGACACTTTCACCAGTTTTTCCACCTGTGAGGGGAGGTGAGCGAGTGCTCTGGCACCAGCTAGGGATAGAGAGACAATTATAGGGAAGCAATTTGCCCTAATTCTGATCCCTCGAAAACACTGCTCCTGTTTTCACTATGTGTCACATGTCGTTCCTTTGTGCATGTTTTGGAGATCTCCTAAATTAAAAAATAAAAAATAAAACCACTGGGATTAAAGCATCCTGCTTTTTCAGTCCTCCACCTTATATGTTGTCACTGCAAATCAGTAGGTCACACTTCTGTATTTCCACACACCAACTCAGCAGCAACAGAGTAAAATACAGCTTTCCTACCCATTTGGTTTCTGTGGTCTAATAGCTGCCAGGCATTTGACCACAACTCTTTGGCTTGTATCTACAGCCTCCAGGATTCTGAACAGGCTTTCATCCAGGTACAGGATGAAAGGTCACAGGCACACTACAAGCAAGCTGGATCTAAATCTCTCTACAGAGGGAGAAATGGGAATCCATTGAGAGATTGGTTTGTTTTCATAAACATGTAACAGCTCCTTTTAATTTCTATTGCCTTTCCCATGTAATGATGATTTCATTTAGGGACATCTATAAAAGCACTGAACACGGTGAAGGTGATTTTGGAAACTGGAAGACCTATCAGAGGCAGTTTAAAAGGCACACCAATCCATCAAATGTATTGAACTCTGAAAGCATAAAAGTTTTTAAACCAGTTTTAAAGGGTTTCTAAGTCAGTGAAGCATACTGCAAACATCAGCCCCCTAGTTTTTTAAAAAATATGCAGTTCTCCATCACCCCTACTCTGATTTGCATCACAAAGCATGGATCAGTCTTCCTCTGGATGAAACCAAATTAAAAGTTGCACAGGAGGACCGGATCTAACGCACTTCCACCCCAAGTAGTCTAGGGGATCAGAGTAGGGCAAGTCCAAAGCAAAAACACCACCACCTGAAATGTGCAGATTGTGTATGTGGGTCTTTGGCACCAGAGAAGCAGGCCACATCACCTTATGCAAACACAGTCTATCATAACCTCTTTTGTTAATCCAGAAGTGGACAGCATAAACTGAGCAGTGCAGGAGTGACCCTTAGCATCTACTACCCATGTGGGAAGATACAGCTAGCTTACCATCTGATATTACTACTACCATTAATTAGAGCAGCACCTAGAGGCCCTTGATAGGGATTGGGATACTATTATACGTACTACTTGTACTTAATAAAGCAGCCTGTCCCCCAAACAGCATGAATAGAAAAAAATACACTTAGCTACAGTCTATTTGTAAAAGAAACAAGACAGAGGTTACTGTTGTGGCTATACACTTCTCCAGACTAGGTATAAATGGGATCAAAAGTGAAAAATTACTTTGATATCACCCTCACCCAAATTTAACACTGATAGTCTGGCACAGTTAGTTCATCTCAGCTGAAGCCAGCCCTGAGAATGTAGAAACACTGGAGGACAGGAGCCAGGTAGGATGGCCAAACTGAGAAGGGAAACTTCCTGCAACCTCACGCTGCCAGATGCTCTTTCTGAAAGTCTTCGTCAGGAATCTTATGCCTTTTTGAGCTCTAAATTGAGCCCTCACAGCAACTGAATGTCTTTGATTTGTGTGAATAAATTTCAAAATGTCATATGATTACATCTTTGTAATATTCCAGAAGCAGATGGCAGGCACAGATGACACCGACTGTAGCTGTAAGTGCAAATAGGACATGGCAGAAATGAGTGGGGAGAGATAGAGTTGGTTAAGTAAAATTGTGAACGAAAAGGAGCACTTATTTTAAGGATGCAACCAAATAATGAAAGCAAGTAGGGAGGATTCAATTACCAATAGGAGAGAAATATAGGGCTCTGCTTTTTGAGCACAGTACAGTGTGTGCTTAAATGTCTTATTAAACAGAGAAGAGAGGGATAGAGAGAGAGAGAAAGACATTAATACGTTCAACTGCCCTTGACCC
This sequence comes from Neodrepanis coruscans, assembly GCA_013400695.1. Lineage (NCBI taxonomy): Eukaryota > Metazoa > Chordata > Aves > Passeriformes > Philepittidae > Neodrepanis > Neodrepanis coruscans. Next base: position 13,823 of record VYZS01070798.1, on the reverse strand, counting down.
TTTGGAGTGAAACTCTCATCTCCTAGGAAATAAACAGCAGTAGACATTTCAGAAAATAACTCTCAGCACCTGGATAAACACACACGATAAATCCCAGGTCCCTTCTTACTTCAGCGCCAGTTGATAAAGTTGATAAAGAACATAAAGGGGGAGAAAAAGAAGAAAAAGAAAGATTGGTGGCTTAGCCAGTGAAGTACTCTCTTCTGTGCTAAATGCAGTCCATCCTAGTTTCTTAGTCCCACTGAATTGCAGCTGTCCATACTCACACACACAAAAACAAACATAAAATCCCAATTATTAATAAATAATTCATCATATTTTACAGTTTTTCCTCAGCTAATTCCCAGGAATGAGTTGGCATAGGGACTGAATTACACTGGTGTTATATCAACAAGTTTGTTCTTCTAGGTCCACAAGACAAGATGGAGATCATTTCAAGAATGCCATGCTGTGCTAAATTACTTGTTTGCCTTTGCTCTTTGTGAGAGACTGTCATTCAGAAGGGACC
>VYZS01070797.1:14587-38604 GCA_013400695.1 Neodrepanis coruscans | reverse complement strand
GAAGAAAGTTAAAACCTAGAGGGGAAAAAAGAGCTGACAAAAAGAATAAGCTTTTGGGGGCTATGCACCATCACATGACACACAATCAGACAATGCTCTGAATTGCATAAAAGGACAGACAGCCCTCTAGTGAGCCCCAGAGCACAAAAGGCACAAAGGTATCCTGAAATTTCCCACACTGTAAGCACAGAAAGCAGGTGGGTTGTCATGTGTGGAATGTACTTGGTACAAGTGGTACTTGGCTGTCCCACTGGGATGCTGGCCCCTTTGGATGCAAAGCATTAGGTGACCCACTGCATTCAACCTCTGCTGCACACAGCCAGGACATCCCATGCAGCTAGAGACCAGCAAGGTCATAGAAATAAGAGAAAATCACTCCCAAACACTTCTATAAGGAGGTCACATGGGGCTTTCAAAAGGGCTTTCAAAATGCCCTGACTAAAGCCTCTTAGCAAGGATTAAGCCTGTGGATGAAACTATTGCTTTTTCAAAATTATCACGACCATGGCANTAAAGCAGAAGTTCAGAACTTCTTGTGTAACCCATCTCAGAACTGAAGGAAGGAAGTGGGGGGAAATATATGTGTATTTCTAATTTCATAAAACATAAGTATCTAAGCAATCACTATGGTCCTTTCCAGAAGTTCTCATTCTGTGGATGCTGCAGCTGTTTGTTTGCCAAGTGGTTTGAACAGCTTAATCATTGTTTAGTGTAAAAGAAAGTAATTGATTTTTGAAGTTACACTAACTGAAACATTGCAGAGCACTGACAAAATTGCCTAGACTTCCAAGAACGTCTTTTAGAAGAGTTTGCCTTTCTTGGCAAAGTAGATCTGGGTCTCCACCTACATTCAGACAATGAAATTCTGGCCCTAGTAAAGCTTCTTTCTAAGCAAACATGACCAGGTTTCAGCTCAAATATAGCTGGTGCTTTAAGTCAAATATAACTGTACAATTCTGGAATAAACACTGGCCTTGTTTGTCCTCTGATAGTCCTCTCCTCGAATGCTACAATCAACTTAGACAGACATCAAGCAGCGGTCAAGAATTTGGCATTGGGACTCACAGCTCCATCAAAGCTTTTCAGTGTCCATGTGGCTTCACATGTTCCAGCCACACCAGGCTGTGTGCACCACTTGAGTGCCCATGCCAGGTATTAGAGGCTATGGGACAACAGACAGCCTGGTGTGCTTTGTGGATTTGTGGCACTGAAGAGAAAAAGAGCAGTGGAAATGATGCCAGCTGGCAGGGATAAAGCTGAACAGTTCTATTTCCCAGGCCACACAAATCCACTGCCCGAGTTGAGATCTTTTCTTTCAGCAGTCATGGGCTATGCCATTTCCCTCCTGTGAGAATTAGAGAGACTAGGCAGCACCTTCAAGAAAACAGAAGGACAACTGGAACAGTGTCAGTAGTNGTGAGGAATTAAGTGTCACTTTCCCAATGTCTTGAAAAAACATCATGTTGCATGTAGACTACTCAATCTTATATGACTTAAATATCTTGTTTTCTGCCCCCACTTTTTCTGTTGCAAATCAAGAACATTAACCTTTATCTGTTTTCCAGGATTTCCTTCTAGGTTCTCATGATAAAAATAAATCCTTTTGAAGNGCCAGACTGCAAAACCCATCTAACTCCCAGGAGAAATGACCAAGGATTGATTGTTTGTGATCTCTTATGTCTCAGAGCCAGTTCTGCTTTCCCAGCACAAGGCCTGTCTCCTGTCACACTCCTTTACAACAGATATTTGGAGTCTTAAGCTGCCACACTCCCTGCCCCTCAAAAATACCAAAACCCCCAAATCTCACAGGTAAGCACAATGATCAAAACTGCAAGAAAAGACTCTCCTTCACTGCAATAACCATGCAGTTAAAACAAGGACGTGGTGGAATGGGAAAAACTCAGATAGCCTAAAAGTCCTCTTTGGAGAAACCCAGAGGGCTCAGTTGTCCAGATATACTCACTTCTGCAAATCCATACATGTTGAGAGTAATTCCTGCAGTACCACCTCTCACATTACATTTCAAATCTTCCCCTTCAGAACTAGAAGATTAGAGGACATAACCCCCCCAGCCCCATCCACATTGTGCTAATAGCTCTCCCTTAAGTAGTGCTTTTTAGCCATAGATCAAGGTACCTTTCATAGAATAGCTCGAAGAGTTATAACAAGGTCCAAGGCTGTGCTAATAGTCAATGGATAAATCTCAAAGCACTGTGCAGACATGCTAATTTTGTGAGATCAGCATGCACACTGGGAAGTTCAGTTCCCTCTCCCATGCACACTGGGAATTTCAGTTCCCTCTCCAAATTCCATAGTGTGCATTCAAGAGCAGCTGATGCAGCATCTGATTGAAACTTTCACCCCCCTCACAATCTGCCCCACTGCACTCGGCTTTAATAACCAAAACACAAAAGATGAATGAGCCAGCAGTTGCCTTCTGAGTTGCCTTCAAAGATCCCTCCTCTCTCATTAACCAGGCCCCTCCATACCACCACCAACCAGAGCAAAAATAGTGCTTTAAAGAGAAGCAGANCAAAAAAAAACCCCAAGGAAATAGAAAAGTGTTCAAATGCAGGCAAAAGCGTTTAAATGCATGGAAAAGTGAACCACATACTTCAGCTCCCCCTACTCAATAAGATGTTCAAATCAACACTCCAGACCTCCCACACAGGTACAAAGGAGTCCCCTGTTCCTGTACGTGACAGCAGCCAAAATCTTGCCCAAAGACTGGCCTCAACCCAACATCCTCATACCAGCCAACAGCTAACACCATCAGACAAGTCTGTGAGGGGAAACTATTCGCTTGCCAAACACAGTGAGGTATAGGCACGAATTTCACTGTTTTTGTACTGCTGCATTTTCATCAGCTACCTTAGCTCTGTTTGGGGTCAGGCTCCCCCCACCCCACACATTCGTAACTGTGTTTCTTTTATTGCCAGACCTGAATAATTGCTGTTGTTAGAGCAACCCCAAGAGAGTTTGGTCAATTAAGAGCACTTCCCTGATGTGCTCTCCTTCGGCTCGTTAAGAACTTGAGTTCAAGAGTTTCAAGCTGCCAAACAATCAATTATGGTAGTTATAGGGAATACAGAGGAGAAAGATGCAGGCAGACACATTGATTAAAAGAGTTATCATCCCGTGGCTGTGTTTCCACTTCCCACCTGTCCTGCTTGCGCAATACTGTCAGTGGAGGGATCGCTGCAGTTTTCCTTAGTCAAATTCATAGAAAATTAGCTTGAGGAGTTTCGAGCCCATTTTGTGGCTGCATTTGCTCAAGCCGGTAGACATTCCATGGAGCAGATCAGAGAGCTCAGGTGAGCCCTTCCGGCACGGCTGGGGCAGTCATTTTCCTCCAAAGGGCAGACAGTGAGGTGAGGACCATCTGCCACCCAGACTACCAAAGGAAAGGCAAAGTGTTTCCCTATCCAGAGGGCATGTTAAACTCTTCAAACTGGAAAACAGTGAGTCAGGCCCTCCTCGGGCTACTGGCTGCAGTGAAACCCATCCTCTATCCACGACCTGTGGCTGTTGCACCATTGCAGATGCCAGGCAAGCAGAGCAGCCAGTCCATCTGCCTGCTCCCCTCAATGCTGCCTGCAAGGATCTCCCCTCTCATAATCAGTTGCACCAAGTCTGGTGCAAGAGCAAGTCAATGTTGGTCAAATCACTTGAACTTTCCATGTCTCCTTCCACCGGGAAACATCATCTGTCAAATTATGCTGATAACATCTCACTAAGTTGCAGTGAGGCTTAGCTAATTATATTAGTGCACTTGAAGATGTCTAGATATTTGTCATAAACACACACATAAGCAAAACATATGTAATTCTGTGAGTGGCAGCCCTCGAGTGAGTATGACAAGAGGTCTCTAGCAACAGACAGGTAGTCAACAAAAAGGAAAGTAACAAAAGAATCTGTGGACACTAGTCAAAGCCTCCCCAACCTCACAGGTACCCATCCAGTATTTGTGAAGTAATCTGCCCATCTCTAATCAGTGATTGACAGGCCTACAAGCAGGAGCTTCCTGTACCAATATAGCAGGATGATGTTCCTGCATAATCAAAATTAACCAATTATGTTGTAGAACAACTTATTCATTTTGATGTGCATGTCTAAATAATTATTTTAGGTGTATGTAAAACAAGCTCTAGCTTAATAGGCTCCCTGTTTTGTTTGGTTTTGGCTAGAATGACTGTCTATGAAGAAAAATCAGAGAGCTTTAGGCAGTTATTGTTAAAAAACAGTTTGTGGGGAGGAAGAAATTTGCAGTGGGAAAATGGAGTCTCATTTGAATAACAAAACAATTTTTGTTGATCTTGTTGTTGTTTATGAGCTATTTAAGACCAGGGGTGGGCAGAAAGGGGGAAATAAAAGGAATTTACTGACAAACATATTTTAAACAGCACCAATTATAAAAATGCCATTTTGAGTTTGAGCAATGAGTAGCATGTCATACAGTTTCCAGGAAGGAAATTAAAGAGAATTTAATGAGACATGAAAACATTGTAAAAAATGGCATGTATTTTTTAAAATAAACACAAATAACATTACATCCCCTTTGAGCTCTTAAGTCTTTTAATTTATTCAGCCAAACTTGCCATCCTCACTGTTAGAAGGGTTTGGAAAACAAGATGGCATTTAGCTTCCTCCCTTCAAGTTGTGGGGAGAGATTTCTAGTAGAGAGCTGGAAGCATGTGAGATGCCTCTCCAACCCAAGTAAATCCCATACCCTCCTTCTCTGTTTAGCTTGCAGAGTGTGGGAGTTGGGCCAAAGACTCAGTCCCTGCTCTGACTGGCTCTGCATCCTATGAACAAAAGGAGAAAGAAGAACCTGCTACCACAATCAGACAGGTTGGAGAAACACTCAACAAAGGGGGCAGCAGGGACCAGCAGTGCCCACAGCACCGTGGCTGCCCTCTCACCACACTGTCTTGCAGAGTAGAGACCTCTGTGATTAGGATATTGGTAACATAACTAATATATCTGAGAATAAGTAAGACTCTGGCACTGTCCACACATCTCAGATCAGTTTTCAGCACTATCATGAATCCATTCCTTAAAATATGTCTTCGTTCCTCTCTTCAACCGTTACTTTTTGCTTCACTAAAAGAGTACACTGCAGTCATTTCTACTTACTGCATATAAGATAGCTTTGACACCAGCTTTATTTCCATCTTTTGGCTACATATAAAATATTCACAGTTTAACACTCCGACATTCATAGGAGGCAGCAAACTGGACACACAAAGGTCACAGGTAGCACTTCCAAGCAACTCCTGTGTTAACCTTGTTTCTCATACCCAAGTAACGAAGAGACCAGCATCACCTCTATCACTCAGACATGAAGCCAGTCATGGAAGTCAACAGCAAAAAAAGAACAAGGCAAAAAGCCATGGGTATTGTGGTATTTACATGGAAATGTGTATGTACAGAGGCCTTTGAATTTCAAAAGTTTCTCATAGTTTTAGAAAAAATGTCCCTTTTACACTCTGAGGAGTTAGTCATTCTTGCTTTTATATTTTGAGATTTAAAATTTTTTTAAAACTAATAAAACCGAGACTTATTGTAGACATTTCACAGGATATGTTCGCAACATTTAAATTACAAAGACCTATCACTTTTGACAGGCATATTCAACACATTTTGATATAAAAATTAAAGATAATTCTTTCTGTAGAAAAGGAAAAACATATTTCAGATAACTGCTTCACAAGTGATGACTTGTTATAAATGGATCAGTGCTTTCCTCCAAAGAAATACCCAAAGATATTCCTAATTAGCAGTAAGCTAATTACCACAAAGCCTCCCCTGTTCAGCAGTGACATGCTAAATCACCCCCGCTTGCAATTTCTAGAGCTTCACAAAAGCCAGAAGTGGGAAGAAGACGTGGTGAGAGGAGTCACTGCCTGCTCTCCTGGGAACAAGCTGCAGCTCCCACCACTGCCAAGCAGCAAGTCCTGGCAGGATTCTCACACCCTCACTCCCTTCCAGCCTTCCCTTCAGGCCAGCTCCATCCTCTCACCTTCATCTGTGCCCATCACTGCTCTTTTATCTCATTTATCCACTGTTGTTTCCACTCTCTTGGTTTGATACACTATGAGCCTGGGTATTCCCAACAGCACAAGGTAGTCAGAGCCTTTCTTTAAAAGCTTTTCCAGCCTGCCCATCAGCACAAGCTCCCCACTATGAGTCAAGGGCATTCCTTCTTGCTCATAGGTAGGTATTTCAGCCAGGGGAAAAGAAGAAGCGGAGCATTTAGTGTGCAATATTTGGAAGTTGTTTTGTTTCAGTTTTGTTGGTTTGGGTTTTTTTTCCCTGAAGACTGATGGAAGTTCCCAAAGAATCAAGCAAACAATCAAACAAGACATTTTCTTTAAATTTTCAAAAGCTGAGGTATTTCAGGATATCCCCTTCAAACTCTATCCTAATCTCCATAACCTGGAAGAGAGAAAATGGGATGGTGAAAAAAACAAGAAATGAACCTGAAAAGATTGGAAAAGACAAAATGTTTGAATTTCAACATTTGCAATGAAATTTTGTTATTTAAATAGCAACAAACTGGGTTTGACTTTGGTAAAAAACTGCAGAAAATTTCAGCAGAGATGAGAACTGCAGGATGTCAGTTTCTCTTCTCTGCTCAAGCTTAGGTTCAGCATTTCTCCTTCTTGCCATTATTGGCTCTTGAGCTGCTCAGCTCAAGGGTGTGCAGTCAATGCAGCTGGCTACGCAAAGGTTTCCCAACTCCTAACTAATCCCAAATATGAAAAAGGATTATCAGGAGGTTCCCCAAATCACAGATTTCCTGAAGAATCCCAGATTCTCCTAATCACCAGCATGTGATGGTAACAGCATTGGATAGACTTTTTCCTTTAGGGAGCAGGTGCATCCCTTGGGCTGGTCCAGCCCCAGCCCCACAGACCTGCAGCATCCCACGCTCCCTGTTCCTTGCAGCTCTCTCTGACCAGGGCTTCAAGCCCTGGCTTGGCTGCAGTGCTTGGGGTTGTTGTAGACATGGGAACTGCAGAGTGAGCTACCCTGGAGGCTGATTCAGAGAAAGAGCTTAATTTAGCCTCTCTGAATCACTGTGCAGAGGAGATGGCTGCTCTCTGACTACAAAAGAACTGGAAACATTAGCAGAAAGTTTTCCTCTGTGAATCCTCATCCCCAGTGTCTCACAAAGTCTGCTTCAGGGCTTCATCCACATGGCCCAAATTTTAAACTGTCACTGCAAGCACTATCAAGCAAACAAAACAAAAATAGCTGGGACAGAGCAGAGAGCAGCAGGAACAACTTTTGTTGTGCTACACACTAATCATGAGTTGAAACATGATTAAGGGCAGGTCCCAAAAGTCGCCTTCATTCTCTCTCTGGGGACCAAGGGGAAGGGGGACCTCAGGCTGCATGTGTGCTCAGGGACAAGCTCAGCAGTGACCTGGACATGCAGCAGTGCCAAGACTTCCAGAGACAGAGAGTGAACCAACAGCCTGCCAGTCAGCTCTGCACCCACTGAAAAATCCACAGAAAGTCTTGGCTCATTTGTCTTGCTGCTTTATATAAAAGGATCCTGAGCAATTATTAAATCACAGAGAGACATTTAGAGGGGAGAGAAGGTCCCCAGACTCCAGCTCTCAGGTCAGCCTCTCACATCCAGAACATCTTTGCTAAAAGGAAAAAGCTTGATAAGAGTGTTAATGTCTGGGACAGAGACTCAGGAGAACTCCGTGTTTCCATTTTATTTCCTGGAAATTTGCTAAGGGGTTCTCTTGGGCTGATAAACTTCAAGAACAGGATTTGCATGCTCACACTGTCTGTGGGTCAGTCAGTCTGCACTCCACTTTGCTTGTATCCTCCTCCACAATCTTTTAAGCTTGGCAGTTTTGAAAAATACGGTGAAGGAAATCTGCTCTCTGCCCTTACCAGAGCCATGTAGGTTTGGCTGCAGTTATCTGTACCTCACAAAGCTTTAGCTCAGCTATAACAGACACATCCAGAGGGAAAGGCACTTTGCTCCTTGGTGATAGGCAGGTTGGTCCTCTCAACCCCTCTGCAATTCTATGGAACAAGAAACTGCCACAGGGCTGCTCAGGGCTGGTGGGGGGAATGCAGCCTCATCCTCTGCCCAGGGGAATGAACAAGGAGAAATATGGGGGTCAGAATTCTCCATCCATGACAGCATTTATCAACTTGCAGCACCAAGTACTGGATTGGGGCTCTGCTGTGCAGTGAAAGCACAAGGCAGACTCTGACATTGCATTGTCTCCAACAGGGTTAGTCCAGGTTTTATTGATCTGAGATTCATTTGTGGAACCTGATCCACAGTTTCAAATCCAAGCTCAGTAATTAATGTAAAAATAAGTGTCTGGGAGCCCCCTACATGCCTTAATGCCTGCGCACTCTTTGTTGTGCCACACTGAGACACAAAGGGCAGCTGTTGGTATCATAAAAATGCCACCGAACTAAACAAACTCCATTTAGAAACTGTGCCACAGGTTCCACTTCATTACCTGAAGCGATCCCATGCATCAAATCCCCTTATTTTTACCATCTTTACTTCCTGGAAATGATTGGAAGTGTAAAGCAATGCAAAAAACTGAATGTTTTGCAGATCAAACACTGCTTGTCACAGAGCGTTACAGCTCCTGAATTATTAATAGTAAAAAATGAGGTGTCCCTGAGCTGCTCATTTCTGGATGAGGGAGTAGGAGGCGAGTAAGAAGAAAGTATTGTGCTATTACAGGTTATTTTTATCCAATGTTTCTGTGCTTTTGTCATTAGCTAATTGATGACACAGCCTGTTTAATATTATGTCTGCCTTTGGTATTTATAGCTCACCAGTTACTGTAGTATCTAGGTGCTACTAACAAGCTGCTATCAGATGAATTTGAATGCTCATGGCTGGATTCCTTGGAGCAAGGAACTGCAAATCCCTTGAAGTCAGATGTTTCATACTAGCCAAAGATTTATTGACTAGCCTACTTAATCATGTGTAGATCCCAGTTCATCCAGCACTGGGATGCAACAACAGTAGGAAAAAAGCACCAATTGTACAGTGCAACAGTGACTGCCCCCAGATACCTCCAGTGTTTCTCCTGCACTTGCCATCAGAGGTGTCCAAGAGCCAGTTTTGCAGTGGGACACCTCTGAGTGTCATTATTTCCTCAAGCAGGGTCTGGAGCACTCAAACCAAATTTTTAGATATTTGAACCAGTTCCCTGAGAGAGGGAGAGAAGAGAAGATTTTCAGGCAGATGTCCAGTCAAATATTTCCCAATACCAATGAGATCTTTGTAGCTGAATTCACAGCACTGAGCCATAGCATCATAAGTTATATGAGGTTTTGCACTTACAGCAAACGGCACTGACCTTTGGGCCAGTGAGAGGAGCAGTACTACCCACAAACAGAGCAACATCTGAATGTCAAAACTGCTCTCAGCTCTGACAAACAGACAAAAAACAGCTCAGTTCAACCTTTGTCCAAAACCTCTTATTCCTACAGTACATTACCAGGAAAAAAATGTCTCAGACATATTAATTTCTCTTTCCACCACCTACCCTACAGCTTCCATCTGACAATGACACATGCACAGTGTTCACAAAGATCTTGCTGTTTGAAATGCAGGTCCCTTGGGCTGCAAGACACCAACAGGTCCTCTTGGTCTGTGGGACTCAGCAGAGGGATTTAGCAATTCAAGACCCACCAGGAACAGGCCTTAGACAAAAGCCTGTCTTCCAGGTGCTACAGGTGACATGCACAGGAGTGGTTACCTACATTAAAATGACAATTTTCTATAAACAACACTGATGCCCCTGTATTTCAGTCTTGCTTTTACTAAGTAAATTTGAAAAATAATGAAACCTGGGAGAACATCTAAACTTTTATTGTACAGGGTAAATGTTCTATAACATTAACAAATAAAAAAACATTACTTCCCAAATAGCAAAATGCCAGACCATTTACATTAGCCATGCTCAGATTCCTGCTGTGATTGGTGTGTAATTGTCCATCAGCAAAGAACAATCTCTCAAAATTAGTGCTTTTCACAGAGCTCCAGGCTGCCTAGAGCTGCACTTAACAGGGCTTATAGCTGAAATGCACAGAAATCTGCTTTTAACCTCAAATCAAAGAACAGCCTTTCCAGTGGCATTCTCTCTGCAGCTGCCCCCTGACTCCTTTTCATCCCTCCTTAATGAGGGAATCTATTTTGTCCGTAAAAGGCATCTTTGTTTTATAGAAACTGGCACGTTGTGATGCAGCTGCACGTGACCCATGGATTGCTGCCCCCACAAGAACTTCAGGAACTTATGTATCCCAGTGCATCATTACATTATATTACAATACCACAGACACTGTACAGAAGAGACAAGTCATGAAACAGGACTGAGGCTCAATGACAGCTGAAGGGAACACTCTCTTCCCACTGCCAAGCCAGTTTCTCGAGGCACCCAGCATTACAGTGTCTGGCCAAAACATCCCCCATCATAAGCAAACACCCCACCATCAGAGCACTGTTAGCTGCCCCTACTCTTTGTCACCTATTTCTAGCCAAAAATTTGATCATGGAGCTGAGAGCACCTCACCATTGCAAGTTGTGTTAAAATAAGCACATGTATTTGAGGAGTTTCAGTTTCAACAAGCTGGCATATTCTGCCAAAATGCATACAGTTAGAAAACTCCCAGCCAGCTGTGAGACCATTCAAAGTTTCTATGAAATTTCTTTTTCATTCATAAAGACTGTCTGTATTTTTAAGTTAGAAAGTGACAGAGAAAAGTTTATATGCCTCCAACATTGCATTCTATAGTGGCAGTTCCCCAACAGAAAAAACAATAGCCTTAATTTTAAAAGGGAAGGAGAAGGCTGCAGAAATATCAATGGAGAAGATTAGGTGAACTGGAGATTAAAACGGCACAATTAGCTTCTGTCTGCACCCAAATGCTTTCTGTGGGATCTTCTGGCTAAGCCAGTGTTGAAGCAATACAGTCAGGCTGGTTGGAGAAAGCAGCTTTGTCCTTTTTTTATACTCCAGCACACAGCCAGTGGCAGAGCCTCCTTTCCAAAATTTTCCCACCTCGGAGTTGCTCAGTTCCACACTGTTTTCCCCATCTCTTATTTCCCTTTAAGCTTCCCCACTCTCTGAGCACAGAGACATTCAGGGGGCTGTTCTGAAGCTCATAAATCTCCCACGAGTACCCAGAATAAACTAATCTCTAGCAATTAGATGGAGGCATTTTTCTGCCTTCAGTCAGTTGAAGAGGAAGCAGAAGAATGATTCTGCTCTTTCTCTGCACTCCCAGAAACAGCAGTTATCAGCAGAGGCATGGGCACAACAGATCAAAACAGGGGTTTGAATGCCTGAATAGCCTCTACCCAGACAGACACGTCAGGTGGAGAAAATCAAAGTAAAGAGCAAGGTCCCGGAGAAGTTATGAAATCATTTGCTTTAGCAGCTCTGTCTTAATCTGCCAACAGCTCCCCTACAAGGCACATAAGAGAATAAAGCTAGAAGAGGATGGGAGCCCTGGAGTGTGATCTCCTCCCAGCAAGGTGAAGGAGGTCACAGTCCTCCATGCACTTAAGACTGAACACAGTGCAGGGAGGTCAGAGCACGTCCACTGCACTGCATGGCAATGGGAAGCAGCTTCTGAGCCAGACAGCAAAGGGAAAATCAGCTGCTGCATAGAGGGCAAATGTTTCCTTTCCCAGCACCCAGCCTTCCTCAGCCGTTCCTCGCCTGCCATGATCACAGCATTCAGGTTCCCTGTCACATCTTTAACACCAAAAGGAGCACCACAGCCTTTGGCCTTGCTGGAGCAGAGGAATCAGCACCTGCCTTGAGTATGGAGAAAGGCAGATCTGCCATAGCATCAGTCCCTTCTGCTTGTGCATGGTGTGACCAGAGGTAAAAACCCTGGAGCATCTGGGAACAGCACTAGTTATATCTGTCTGTCTCTCATTTCTTCCACCGCCCTGGGTTTCAGGGTGCTCCTGCAATCCTCCATGAGCCAGTCAAGTGCCATCTCCACCATCTCCTGCGTTTCAACCTTTTTGCTATACTAGGCAAAAAAGAAACAGGTTGCAGTGACCAGTTCACCCAATGTGTGCACAGCATCTTCAGGGTAAAGCTTATGACCTTCCTGGGCTCAGGGCGCTTTGTTTAGAAAGCGCTATCCACCACCTCTACCTAAATTCTTGCTTCCAGGTGGACATACAGGGCAGGACACAAGAAAAGACAGCCCAGCTGCACCAAATCAGAAGGAGAGGAAAAAAGAACAGAAGGAAGCACTACAGGTTTTATTTCAGTCTCATAGGGGTTAAGTAATCCTCTTGAGCTAAATCAGACAGCTGGAAGTGCTGACACACCTTGGCACTGTTTCTTAGACGATGAAGAAGAGCTACCTCAGAGGCTGCAAAAGGACTTGGGCTGACTCAGGCAGGACACTGGACAGGACGTCCACTCCTGACACCCTCAATTCCCTGCTCTTTGGCCAGCACCCTTCTGCTCTGGAGTTTACACCAGTGCAGGTCAGTAGAGATGAGCTGACACCAGCATCAAGCACCCTGCCCTGCCTGCAGTTCCTTTGCACTACATTTTGCACAGCCCAGACAATCCAATACAGCCACTGCAACGTGAGTTAGACAAATGGCCAAGCTATTTCTTGGGATTAATCATCCTTAGATATGTTGCATGAGACTGCCACAGCCTCCACGGCTGGTGAGGTATTTGCTGTCTCAACTCATCGCGAATCAGGAAAATGAAGCAGCTCTGTGAGGTGTCCCATTTCTTAAACAGTTTGTACTGAACCTGAAGTACCTCACAGGGAGACAGCCAAGAATTTGTCCTTCTGTTTTAATAGTCCTGCCCCTTATCATAGTGTAAGAGTCTGAAACATTACAACAACTACAAAAATCCTCTACAAAGACAGGAAAGTGTTCTATGCAAATTCAATGTTTCTAATGGAGAAGCCCTGAATACATAAATAAAACGTTTTAAAATGTGGCCTTTGGCTATAAAACAGACTCTGTCCAGGGTTATGTCAGCAGCATGTCCAATTCCTTGCACAGATCTTCCATTCTGGGAATGCTCTAGAGCTGGGACAGAGGCAGAGGAGGTTAACTCTGCTAAATTCATCACAACACAGAAGCTGAAGGAGACAGGGCTGATGCAGACAAAGCTTGAAGGATATTAAATGCATCCTGATTATGGGAAGGGTGAGCCAGCAAAGCTGCAGGATTACAGTTCTTGGAAGTGGTGAGCCCCTTCCTTGCACTGGGGCTCTCTGGGGATGCCGTGGCAGCAGGAACCTGAAACTGGAGATGCTCAGCTGAGTGCAATTTGCCCCATTTCAAGCTGCTGAGCAGGCCAGAGAAGAATCTTCACTTTTAATTTCCATACCAAAAATGTCTGATGCAAACTACAAACAAACACACCACCACCATATCCACCGCCTAGTCTGCATTTCATCCACCAGAAGGGGAAAAAGCAATAAAATAAATTTCAACTTTAAGAGAAGCTTCTAGAAATCTCATTAAAAAACAGCTTCAGTAGGGACCAAATTCTAGAGCAACACAGGTAAATCCTTAAGTTAGTGCACAGCCAGCTCCCAACCACAGAGTTGGGGCAACCCTATCCTGCAAGGGGCAGTAATATTCATCCCCTTACAGCAGCTCTATCAGAGGGCCGGCCTCCTTCACCACCTCTCCAGACAGACTGCAAAGGCACAAAGCAGCCTTCCTGCTCACTTAAACACATCATCATTCTGTCTCTTTCCCTTCTGCTCCTCTCCACGCTCCTGCCCCCTGCCCTCTCCTCCACACCATCTCTTTTTCTCTCCTCCCTTCAAAGTCGTTTTTTGTGGCAGCTTCCACACAATATATTCTGGTGTACATTCGTGACAGAAGAGCCAGAAAACATGGGTGTGAATCCTACTTCAAAAGGAAGAAATAAAACCAGTCTTCCTGCCCTCACTGAAGGCAGAGGGGTGCACACAGCCACTGTCATCAGGGCTCCCCCAACTTACATTGCATGAGAGCATAAAAATTGTATTACTGGCTAAAATCTGTGTTTATTTTTAGCAAAGATGATAACTGCTGTCAGCCACATTTATCTCCCCACAAATCAGATGTTAATGACGATGCAGCAGCTGAGCCCACCAAAACATTTGTTGGGGTGGTGGCTGCCTGGGTGGCAGCACAGCAACAGAAGGCTATGGAGGAGGAGGTGAGGGGACCAAGCCCAGGGCCCCTCCATACAAATATAATTGGTCCTTCAGCCCTGGCTCCTGCCACAGGCCCTGACATTCTATTGCTGCTCCTCCATCCTCCCACAGCTCTGCCCTTTCCCTCTCTTTCATGAAATCCTCCACATCTGGGCCTGAGCTAAAACCTTATAGCCACCCACACAGCCCAGTACTGAGACAGGATCTAAATACTTTTGCTATCTGCTTCAAATCTGGTGCCAGGCTGATCTTGGGTTAAGCACCCGAATCAAGGCTGGAAGATCACAGCTCCTTCAGGCTGAGGCTGATGTAGTAATCACCGTACCCTGTGTACACCAGGAAATCTTGGCAGCAGACATGCAAGCCATCCTGTCTTTTAAATATGTGCTGTGCGTACGCTACCCGTATGTCCATCACCAACACTATTATCTTTTACGTATTTATGTCATTTGCTGCAGTCCTCCACAATAAATCAGAAGGCAGTATCAACATCAAATCATAAGGTAAGATCATTTTATATAGTAAAGCACTGCTTTAAAATTGCTTATGACTGCTGTATTAAAAAAATATAATAAAAATAAAACCTACTTGTAGTTCCAAAACAGTAATGACTTTGCCTTTAAAAATAAAGATATTAAACAAAAATTATAGCCCCAGAGTGGATAATTGAAAAAAATGTTACAAAATAAAATAAAAATAAGAAGAAGATGGGGAAATATACCTTCAGCTCTGTAAATCAGAGCTTTCCCATCCTAAACATACAGCAGCACTGAGGACCAGCATATTGGCATAGCTGTGATGTTTTCCCTGTGTTCTTAATGCCACTTTCTTTTGAATTAAGAAAAGTGACATTCAGAACAAGTGTGTGCTGTACCCCTGCCCAAGCAGTCAGGGAGGAGGAATTCTGTCAGCAATAACACAGTGCAGCCAATTCTCATCTGAGAGTAATGTGGTTCTGGGTGTCTTGAAGTTCCCTGCTGCCACTGTCACCCCCAGGCAAGAACCGGGGAGCTATGCACCACAAAGCTAGGGAAGACCCTGCCCTGGCACACGAGCTGTCATGTGAGGCAGTTTAGGACTCTTACTAATGGTATTTCTCTAATAAAAAATCATGCTGTTTGCTTCAAGAATCAATTTCCCTGTTATTTCCCATCCCATAATATCTGTCTACATGTAGGACCACTCTTGAATGAACAACGGAGCAAGGACTCTACAAGAGGACCAGTAATAAAGACAATTGGTGCAAAAAATACAAAATTTGTTCCTCCCTGCAGAGGCTCCAAAGCAGTGAATTTGCCCCAAGATGACAGAGCAGATCCAGCAGGATGCTTCAGTACTCAAACTCCCATCACCCACACAGCTTCTCTGCAGGATCAGAGGCCTTCTGATACAGAGAGGGAGCCAGGGCCCCTCAACAAAGGAACCATGTGGGATGATGGTATGTCATGTCCACAGAAACTCTGTAAATCAGAGCACTCACCAGAGTCTGATGCTCTCAGAGGGAAGGGCAATGATCCTCTTCTCATCCAGCTAGAAAAGCAGAGTCCCTACAGCTCATTTGGACACTTCCAACTTGCTTATGGCCAGGGAGTGTCAATTCTGGTGGCTCATCCACTGCCCATGACCTTTTGCTCATTTTCTTTAGTACATGCTCTCCTGAACGTCATTTTACATCTTTGAGACTGAAAAGTCTCAAGTCGGGATGCCTCTTGGCTGAACATTTTGGTAACCTGCACATAGGATGAGACTTTGCAGCTCCAGCACAAAAGAAAGATGCTCCACATTTCACTAAACCTGCTGCACACCTCGTTCTCCCTTCCTCTTCTCCACCAGAAAAGATCCCTGATTAACTTTCCTCTGCAGGATACAATTATTACACTGTCACATTGCACTCTAAAAGAAGAACCCAGTTTGATACTGGAAACACTCAACCGATTCATCAGGCACTGGCAGCCTGCACCAAACCTTTAATAATAGTCCCATAAAAGCTATTACAAGAAAAGCACAGTGAATCAAGCAGTGAAGGGAAGACTCTGGCATCACATGACCAGGGCTGCAGGCTCCGTGCTCACAGACATTAGCCCAGAACACCTGAGACATTTCAGTCCTCTACCTGCCACCACTTGTCCCTATAACATCCAATACTGCCATACTGCCATCCATATGCTGCCAATACTGCCATCAAATTCAGCTATTGCACAGGTACAGGTGTAACTCTCCCCACCTAAGTGTGGCTTTACCAAGTGCCATAAGCTCAGGAATGTATCAGAAACAATCCTGCTGCAGCAGGTGCCTGCCCACTCAGCAATGGCAATAGCCTTCAGTGAGCAAAAGTCACCCTCACTCACGAGATTGCAGATGAGCTGTTCAGGATCTGGTGTAACGGCTGTGAGGGCATCCATCACACAGGCAGAACCCTTTTAATATCATGACGAGTGGCATCAGAAAGGAGCAGTAATAGGCAAGAGCACCCCAGCAGATCCCAGCTTACACTAAGGCAGAGCTAACCCTGGCTCCATACTCCTGTCCAGAGCCTGACCTCCTGACAAACACAGCTGGATCAACAGCAGACCCCAGGATATGTCACAGGCACAATCCTGCCCCCTCTCCAGCAGACCAGGAGAAGCAGCAAACAAGCAAAGATGCAGAGCCCCTTACATAAACTCACTGCTGCTGTGCTGTGGAAGTGCAAAGAGGAACTGCACAAGGAGGGAAGAGGAGAGGAGGGTGGTACAGCAGCATTCAGAGGAAGAGTTTTTGAAGTTCTCAGGAAAGAGATTTTGGGGATCTAGGACAAAGAGAGATGTTAAGATCACACATGTTTCTCATGTGTCTCCCAGGAGTCCCCCGCTTTGCATCTCAAATGATTCCAACTCCTCATTAGTCACTCTCTATCCCCTGCTCACCAAGCAAGCCAAAATGTCATCTGGTTGTCAAAAACTACTGCATATCACAGAGGAAATATGTTTGCTCCTCATGCTCACCCTCTATACCAGAAAGACTGACCACACCTTTCCTTCTCATTCCTTACTTATTGTACCAAATTGACACTATTTGGATTTGGGGGTTGTTGCTTCTGCACAGCCTGGCTCCATGCATTCACTCCACCCTCTCAGCACCTAGAAACACACCGGGCCTTAAGAAAAGCTTCCCACCAAAACCAGCTGGCAACTTCTCCCACTCAGTATTCACCATCCAAGGTAACGAGAATAGCTTGGAGAACAACATCCTAAACTCACCAAGAAATAATTCAATACCTTCAGTGCAGCAAGGTTTACCCCTTGGGTTGGCACAAAACCATAGGCTGGTTAATTAGTGCTTCTTTGGTACAAGATGTAACCAACATCCACCTCACCCACCCCAGAGATAACCCCATCCTATGGAAGCAGGGCAGCTTCACACCCATTGCAGCAAATGATGCTGTTTCCCAATATTCCCAGTTTCCAGAGCTCACTTGGCCCTCAAGGAAGCATCAAGTAAAAAACAAGGAGGAGCAGAGTTGGTAAAGGCAGTCATAAGACAGAGAAACCAAATCCTTCTGGCAGACCTAGGCTAGAAGCAAGATGAGCACTGGGTTAAAGTCCTTTCAGAGGAGAGGCACCCCTAAACACTGCAAATGGAGCAGAAAAGCCTGGAAAGCCGGGGCCAAAGGGGCTTTGGCAACTGAACTGCACAGTAAATTAAATTTAAAGGAGGGAGATGGCATAAAAGGGCCATAAATGCACCACAGTGATTTATGCACAGCCCTGAGCTGTGGTTACAATCCTGTGATCCAGGCGGCTGCATTTATCACCACAGCTCCAACTAAACCCTGTTCCAGTTCTGGGAGCAGTTTACCTGGAAAATGGCTCATGTTTCAGGATTGCTAGGTCTTTCACTTTTTGGTTTCTTTTGTCTACTTTTTCTTTTTTACTTTTTTAATAAGCAATAAACTCTTCAAAATCCTGATGTTTGCTCAGGCTCACAGCCCTTCCTACCTTCCCTGCTGCCCTTCTCCTCAAGGGGCTTTCAGTCTGTCCCACTCTAAAAATAATTCAAGAGAAATTACAGAGAAGTTGTACTCCATCTGTCTCTAAAAATGGGATTTATGCTCATATTATTTGCCAGTGACACTCCATGGCCACAATTACCACTGCTATTTTATCTCTCTCTGCCTGTAATGCTGACGAGAGAGCAGCAAACAGTGCTGGTGTTTAAGCTGAATAAGTCACTTAAATACATTTATACCCTCAGATCACAACATACAGCATAAATCTAACCATCTATCATGCACCAACTTGATACGAATACTCACCACGATATCAGGCAAAGCAATCACAAGAAAAAATGCAGGATGATTTGAGCTGCAGCTGCCTGGAAGTCTTTGACAAGGGTGTTAGATGAAAAAATTCAAAAAAGAGATAAAGCGCCTCACCTAGATGTCTCTTTTGCTTTATTGATTCCACAGAGAAAGCAGTGACTTGAAAAACTTCTTGGTAGATTTACAGCTATGCTTGCAATATCCTAATCCAGCAAGGGATTGCCCAAGGCTCAGCATTGAAACTGGGTTCTTTTCATGAGTAAATCAAAGAGAAAAAATGCCCAGGGCCAGGATGCTTGGTATGGGGAACCTGGCTGCAGGTTCTGCCTGCAAAGCATCTCCCAGCTGCCCTCCCCAGGTTTGCTCCACTGCCTGTGCAACAGGGCTGGGAGGCCTGTCCTCATCACTGCTGGGCCAGAAGATGGGAGATAATTGGGATGATGCTTGAAACCTACACACCCGAAATTCTTCACTGAAGGACTCTGCCATAGACATGACTGGAAAGAAACTACCCTGTGCTTCCAGCTGCCCCTCCGAGATATGATGTGGTGTCTGAGCAAGGTTGCTACAATGAAGTTGTTCCTTGTACTATCCATCTGGAATGTGCTAGAGAAAGGTGAAATACTGTTACAGACCTCACCATGTCTGAAGCCAGATGTACTCTGTGAAATCTACCCTCTCCCGCAGCACCATTGACCCAGTGGACAGTGGCGAGGGTAAGTTTGCCAAGGGACAGATAAAGCTCAGCAGAGCTGAAGTGCGTTGCAGTGGTGAGGTGACTCAGTGGTGATGCCACATTGTTATCTAAGGCAAGAGCCATTGTCAGAGCAGGCAACTAATACAACACCTTTATTCCAAATTCCCTTCTTCCTCAGCATAAGTCCAACACAAGAGAAAGGAAGATGTGAGCCACGATCTGGAAGCCTTGGTTGTTAACACAATTTGCCTTTCTCTGCCTTGCAGATGCTCAGAAAGCAGAGGGATGAATACACTCATATTGGAGACAACATTTCAGCCTCTCATCCACCCTGAGAATCTCTGCTCCCAATGCCTGCCTTGTCCCTGAGCACATCATTATATAGACTGTGCTTTAAATAGAGGCATTTTCTAGTTGAAGCATTGTTCACTAATCCCAGTCTTACTGTTTTCCCAAGAGTCTAATAAAAGTCACAGAAGGGTTGACTTTTCTTCCCAGGATTGCTGATTGCTGGCTCTCCCATCGAGCATCTGCCAAAGACAGATTCCCAAGTCTGTCCTGCACTTCCCCACCTAGGGGAAGACTTTCTCCACACTCCACTTTATGGTGGGCTTAAGTAAACCCCGCTGGCTGCTCAACAAACCAAGCCTCTTGCAGTGACCTGGGGAAGACGGGGAGAGGGGAACTCAGCAGAGAGGG
The DNA here is from genome assembly GCA_013400695.1 of Neodrepanis coruscans. Taxonomy (NCBI): domain Eukaryota; kingdom Metazoa; phylum Chordata; class Aves; order Passeriformes; family Philepittidae; genus Neodrepanis; species Neodrepanis coruscans. The sequence goes on along the minus strand of VYZS01070797.1, from coordinate 18,694 downwards.
CCAGCATCACTGCCCAGCTCACCTAGGGGGGATTTGCCTGTGCACACACAGAGCTGGGGGCAGAGGTGACAGGAGGGAATGTGTCAGCAGAGCTGAAGAAAGCTATTTTTTCTGATATCAGAGGCAAGAGTGTATTATAAACACTACTACTCCTCTGTGTTTTGCTCATGTGAACTTTAGCTCAAAATTTGGCACTAAAAGTCTCTGATTCTCATCATCATCTCCAGGAAAAGAAAAAAAATCTCAGTGACCTGTCTTGCCTCTGGTGCCCACAGAACACTAAAGGCAGCACATGGCCACTGCCTCCACCTTCTCTTCTTCCCTCAAATTCAGCTTCTACTCAGACAAGACAGATGCCCGGGTGAAAGCAGAGGCCAATCCTGGGGTACATCAGTGAGTACCACCACTCTGCTCCGGGGCAGACCCCAGGCCATTTGGATGCATCAGTTTAGGGACTGGAGGCCCCAAAGGGTAAAGCAGGTGCAGCTCCAGAACATGGGATGGTGCTGAGGAAACCAGAACTGGCAGCAAGTGGAATAAAAGACAGTGAAGAAAGCAAGGCCCCAGCTGCAAAACTAGATCAAAGCCCAGCAGAAATCTGCACGCTGCCAGCAAAGGGAACAGGCAGGGGAGGTGTGATGGGTGGCAGAGGGCTCAGGAGCTGGCTGCCAGCTTGCACGAAAGCAGATAGGAAAGAAAATAATCAGTTATCCCTCAGCCTGAAGTAAATTACAAGACACATCCCTCAAGAGCACAAGGTGAAGCTCTTGATCAGACAAGCAATGCTGGTGTGTAATTCCCCTTGATATCACCTGATTTGAATTTTAATGCTTATGAAGAGTGCATGACTGACAGCTCTGGAAACCACAGGCATCTGCTCCTCTGCAGAAGGAGCAGAGCGCACAGTCCTGGGCACAAGAATCCCTGTGCCAGCTCTGCTGCTGGCTGGAGCTCTGTGTGGAGAGAAGCGGCGCATCTGGGGAAGGAGAACAGAACTTATCCCTTCCTCTCCATCCTCTGCTCTGTGCCCACAGCTGGGCACACAGGGGCCATTTGGTGCCTTGTGGGGACAGGCATCTGCCCCATACTAGGCAAAAGCCCTGAAGTTATCCAGCAGAAGTATAAAATCTCCCAAGGTTATGAATCTCATCCTTCTGACACCTGTCCATACCATGAGAGATGGGTGGGAGCTGCAGAAGTAGCGGGGAGCAATGACAACATTTAGAGGAAAAAAAACAAAATAAAATGAGATGTGGATCCAGTAAGCCCACACCACTTTAAAAGCAAAGCAGAAATTTTGTCTGCTTAGCTGCAAGTGGAATACACTAAACCCTCAACTCCTGTACTCAAGCAGAAATCTGTTGACTCCAGTAAAAAAAGTTCACTTAATTGCTCACTTCTTTCAGCTAATGGATCTCACTCTAACTCCTCTGCTGTGCTGTATACCAATTGAAACATGAGTTACTGCAACAAGGACAAGAGGATCCACTCCAAATACAAGCCACAAAAGAGATTGCTTCAACGAATTTTGAAGGTAACTTTTGCAAGAGAAGCTGACAAGCAAAGCTGCTGCAAATTCAGGACTAGTGCAAGCATCAGGAGTTAGCAAATAGCTCACCACTGAGCAAATAAATCAATGCAGGTCTGTTAAACAAGGCTGGTCTAAGACATTTCAGGTCTGCTTGTCTTTTTCCTCTACAGCACCTGAATCAGCAAGGGACTTGGTAATTTCTAGAAGACTTGTGTACACTCAGTTAAACTAAAACTCCAGCTATGAGCCTTCCTAACCGGCCAAGCAGGAATACATCTGAACTATAGCACAGAAATTGCAGAGCATGAGGTAGCTCAGATGGGGACTTGGAAGCAAGAACATTTATTACCTAGGCAGCCCCCAGTGTCTGCCCTTGTCATTCAGCCGCACCATGGGGCTCTGCACATCCTTCACCAAAGAGGTTGCAAAGAGGCACAGCTTTTGCAAAGCAAAACCAAGCACTCCTGAGGATGTTACCAAATTTGTGAGTTACTAAGTCTCACCCTTCAGGGAAGATGCAGTAACTGAGCATGTTTGCTTAGAGCCTGCCCTGATTGCAAACAGGCTTATTTCAACTGCTGCTCTGGGCACCTTTTCATTTGAAGTAACAAAGACGGCTTAAACAAACACATTTTATGCTGCAGTTGGGGCCAGCTAAGCACCTGTGGTCAGTTCCTGCAGCTCAGCTGCTGAAGAATAGCTTTGGGCATAGTCACATGAATGTCAAAGCAGTCCTAGAAAATTGTGCTTTCTGGAGGTCTTGGGCACAGCACCATAAAAAAATAAATCAAAACATGATTTTCCTCCAGAAATACCTGCTGCTTAGGATAAAGTTTCAGGGTGTTCATGGGGAGGGGAGACAGGAGCTCGGGTTTACCACTATCTTAATATTTTTTTGTAGGAAAGAATGTTAACCCTGTTAACGGGCTACATCCCAGGGCTGATGCCAAATACATCACTCTCTTAGTACTTTTGCTTTCATCACCCTATGGTTCTCAATGAATCTGAGCTATTGCTGTCTTTTACCACTACACAAACATGTCTTGTTTCTACAGGGACACTCGGAAAATTAAGAGGAAACAACAGAACTTGCAAATATGCACTTCACTTGAAGTGCATTCAAGCCCCATGTAGAGATTCTCATTTCAGATTAAAATGGCTCTAAATTACTGCTTGGTTTTCTACCAGGATGAAGCCCTGAGAAATGGCTCTTGCTGTGAAAAACTGGCAAGTTTAAATAGGCAAGACTGGCTGAAAGCTCAGTTGTTTTATGCACTTCACACCTAGGCATATTAAAGTGCCCAGCATCAGAAAGGGAGTCTCCTGGCCACCTTGGAATGAGGCAGATCTCTTGAGATCCAGCCTACAAAAATAATCTCCTTCAAAACAACCTCTGAACCTTTTTTCCCCCTCTCTGGATCCTAAGTAAGATGAAGTGCTCCCCAGAAAAACCCAACCAAACAAAAAAAACAAACCAACAAGATTAATAAAAATGAAAACAGCTGATCTGGAACTCAGAAAAGGGGAACATGACTGCCCTCAAAGCCAGGTTAGGATATTCAACCAGGAAATTCACTGTTAGGAGAAAGCTCTGGCCAACCTTTCATGGTCCCTGGAGGATCCAGTACCTCCTTGAAAACCACAGTCTCCTTGAACGTGCTTAGGATACAATCACAAACAGAAAATTCACAGACACCCTAGTTGAGAAACAGTTCTGCAATATGCCCATGACTTAGTGATTCATGCCCTCAATTAGAAGGTTAGAGGTTCATGGTTGCCCTCTCAGAGGAGAAAGGAGTGCCACACAAAGCAGTGAGGCAGCAGAGAAAGTTGGAGCCCCAGCAGCAATTAATGCAAGGACTATTGGATTCACAAAGGCACCAAGAATACCAATTCCTCTTGAAAACCAAATCAAAAATATCTTTGTGGAAGTGCTCCCATACTGCCAAAGCCTTGACTGACAGCAGCCAACCCACAGAAGGCCAGCACTAATGGTGTGCATCACAGCCCTGTGATTAGATAATACAGCCTAAGGAAAATGCTGCTTCTAGCCAAGGTAAATCACCAGAGCAAAGCTAACCTTCCCCTTTGTTTCACAACAGTCTGCAGAATTCAGAACTTGATTCCTCCTCTTCAATTACACCACCGTTATCCTAAGTATTGATGCCACTTACCCTCCTGGGCATCCTTCTTGTGATCACTCACTACCCAGTTGGCACCCACTGGGGACACCCACCTCCCAAGCTGCATCATGTTCCTGAGATTAGCTCAGTTTGTTAAAACTTGGTGCTAATAATGTGAAGGTTGTGTGTTCAATCCTTCATGGGCCATTGACTTAAGAGTTGGACTTGATGATCCTTGTGGGTCTGTGATTCTGTGAAACAGCCACAGTATAGCTCCTAATGTGGGGCTGGCCACATTACAGCAGTTGCTGTACAACATTTGGAGATCCTCACTCAGCCTCTTCACATTGGTGTGAGCTGAGGTCAAGACTTCAGCTTCACCTCCAGACACCTCCTTCTGCTGCTGCCTGCAAGGGTCTGGTTGCTAGAGGCAGAGCAGCCCCCAAGACAAAC
>VYZS01070796.1:12548-29197 GCA_013400695.1 Neodrepanis coruscans | reverse complement strand
CAGAAGTGCACCTGTTCTCCTGCACATGCTTAGGAGATCATTCATTCTGTAAAAACATTCTTTTCTCCTTCCAGGACTCTGTATGATTTTTTTATATACTGTATTATACAGCAGATATTGTTCATATACTGGACACACTTCCCACTTGACTACATATCCACGCTTGACTACACTATGTATAAACAGGAGAATAATTTTAGCTAAATATTTTATCCATCACTTTTCCCAAGTATCCACACGAGTAGTTACTTTTTTTTTTTAAATACTGACTTTTGTTTTGTCAAGAAATACAAACTTGCATGCTCTGTCTGCATGTATAGGAAGAAAGATGAATTTTAAATGCCATACTTCTTAATGTGGATTATTTTTGCAATTCCAGTTACATGCTTAAACCAGCACAAACAAGATTTGTGGCACAAGCCCTAGAGGGCAGTAGGAAACTATCTGGAGTGCCCACAATTGGTCACCATTTGCTGTTTGGTAGCCTGAGTACAACTACCAAATTTATCACGACTTTTTTTTTTTTTTTTTAATTGAACCAAACAGCATTTTTTGTGACTCAATCACAGACTATCAATTAAAGCAGGTTCCTGCATATTTGGGTCTAATCCTATACTACTTGAGGATTCTGTAGTTAATTTTCACCAGTCAAGAAATTAAAAACTCTGCAGTTTTTGCATTCTTCCACTGGTATCTACAAACACACCCCATTCATGTTGTATCAGATATAATGTTACTCACTGCAAACTATACCATGCTAAACTACATATGTTAAACTGCATAATGAACAAAAAAAAAATTATATTTTTTGTGTTGATTGTTGTTTAAATGCCTAGTCCTTATGAAAAATTTAAATACCTTCTCCAGGTTTTGAAGTATAAAACTATATTCTGTAACTAGTTTATGACACATTCATACTGAGATCAGCAGTCTACTACATTAGTGATTAAACCCCACCTCAATATCTGTCCTGAGAGCAGCCAGTGTATCACATAGCTGTTGTTGGTAGCTTTGTTGAATTTGGATCTCTTTCTGCAATTCAGTTTTTAATAAATTACTGAGAATTTTTAATGCAGAATAAAAGGATAGGACCAACTACAAACCCAAGCCAAATAACTTATATATATATATATGTAAGAATCAAAACTAAATCCAAGCTCCTGGACTTAAAATAAATAGTAAGGCCATGTTTCTTTCCTATCACTTTTTGCTGCATTGATTTTTAAAATATTTTTATTAATGTTCGTATCAGAAGATTGAATCTGAGGCTTTATGTATATTCCTCCCTTGTAGTGAGAGCTCACTGGCTTCAACATGATTGCCCAGGAGTGTTAATACTGGCATGGGCCATGATTTACCAGCTAAAGGTCACTGACTATGTATTTTCAAATAAATCAGAAAAGAACTAGAAATAATTTATACACCCAGAGAGTGTGCTAAGTTTCTTGCCTGTTAAAATATTTCTGTAAAGCATTTTATCAGAAATAACCACACTACAACTTAAGACGTTTTCCTAGATATGATTGTTAATGTGACAAGTACATTGTAAACCATGTTTTGTTCATTGCACTTTTGAAAAAGACACTTTAGACAGTCACTTTTAAATCTGTATTAGAACTTTTTTTTTACTTCCTTATTTCCGATACTTCAGTGGATTACTTCTCATTAAGTAAAATACTGTATTAGTCTGCACAAAAAGGATATATGAAAGAACTGGCATCTAGTGAAGACTAACACATAAATAAAAATGAGTTTTTTCATTACCTATTTATGTAAAAACTCAATGTCTGTCAGTGGATCATTTATGAATTTACAAAGGTTTGAAGCCTGCTCTTCACTATTTTCTTGAACAATGCTTTTGTTGATGAACAAATCTTTCTAGAGAGAGTGAATGAGCTAAAAATCAAAATCTTAGTATTATTTCTTTTTATATACAAAGTAAGTTTGTCAAAAGTAAAAAAAGGATATTCCATTGATCTGTTCAACATGCTGATTACTAGATTTAATCACCTAAACACAAGCATCTAATGCATTTATATGCTCACGTTCAGCTCGGCATGGGTCTCTACACCTGTCAGAGCTCACAGCTTCATATCCATCCTTTGGACACCTTAGCTGTCAGCAGCAGTTTCATCTGCACAGCAAAACACCTGCATTTAAGTGTCTACATAAGAACTAAGTAAATTTCTGATATAGGCAATGAAGTAAATGAAACTTGACTCAGTTGCTCATGAACATGTGGTTTAGTGCCAGAAGCAATAAGGTATGAAAGGCATCCATCCCATGCAGGGCTGGCCAACATGACACAAGGCTGAAGGAAACCTGTCCCTTTGTGAACCCAGAGACAGAGGCCAAGTAGCACATCTTTAGACATCTCCACTGAATAGAAGGACAGATCTTTACTAAATGCAGGTTTCTTGATATGATGAGCTGATCTTCAACACAGAATAACAAATTCGACTTTAAATAATGTCTCAGGGAGCCTTTTATAATGAAAATAAGAAATATTGCACCTCAACGTTGTCTGATGAAATTAAAAAGTAACTACACAAAGAAAACTGTAATTTGCTCTTGCAGAACAAAATAAATTATAAAAATGTGCCCAAAATTAACATATATCGCCATCTTTGTATCAATGCATCAATGATATCTTTGTAATGCTTGCTGTATGCACCACTCCACTGCATTACTCCTGAGGATGATAAAAATTTAAAACTAACATTAAGAAAACTGTAACTGATGAAATGGAATACCTGAATATACAAAATTGAGTACATATCTCATTAGTCCCAGGCAAGGAAAACATAACAAGAAGTGACCCTCAATAAAAATATACTTTGTGTCTTGATGTACAGCGTGTTCTTTGTTAAACTAAAAACTCCCCCTCCAAACCTGTAGTATTGCATATTTGGAAGATATCTGGATTCATTATTTGACAGGCAGAGAACATTTATGCAGGAAAGATATTTAGCTTTCTCAAAAAACAACTAATTTAGAAACACTCAAGTATATGCCAGATGGTAACCAGTCAGATTCTGCAAAGAAGATCCATACATATGTATCAATACAAATATCAAAATGTAAGCACAGTAAGTGGTCAAAGCTTTTTTATAAATCCTAATTCAACACTCTGCAAAGTATTTTTGTTAAAAAGAACTGAAATATCAGCATTTTACTGAGTCATAGCAGAGGAAGTGTTAAAGGAAATACATCCTGCTTACCACTGGCTCAGATGAGCAAAATACTCTGAAGTCTTTCAGGGATTAGAGGTAGAATGCGACACTGCTTCTAAAAATAGTATCAAAAGCATTTAATTTTAGTTCTTCTGTCTGTACATACCACCTGACGACTAAAAAGAAAAGGTTATCCTTTCTAGGAACTAAACTTTTTGGCACACATAATTATTTTATAACCTGAAGCACCTTCCTTTGAAATTTCTTACACAGTAAAGAGACACAAACACTTCATTTTGGAGGAACAGATCTCCCTCTGCAGGTCTCTAGAGGCACCATCTTCCACCACAAATTGCTAAGGCCCTTATGTTAAGCAGCCTGCACTGTGCCTCCTTTCGGATTGCACCCTTCCTCACGAGTCCAAGCAACAAATTTCAGTGAGACACTGCTTAAGATACACATATAATTGTGTGAGAGTAGATAATGTGATTTGGATCTTCTAACTTGCTTTTGTATGTGATTTGCAGAAGCACTGCACTATTTTCTTTTATCTCCTGGGCTGGTTTTGGCTGAATTAATGGTCTTCATTGTGGCTAGTACAGGGTTAGGTTTTGGATTTGTGCTAAACATGGGGTTGATCATAATATAGAGATGTTATTGTTATTGCTGAGCAGTGCTTACAAAAAGCAAAGGCCCTTTCACTCTGGCAAAGAAGTCGGGGATGTATGGGAGGTTGGGAGAAGACACAGCTGGGACAGGTGACCCAAACTGACTAAAGGCTATTTCACACTGTATGACATCATGCTCAGTATATAAAATGGGTGGAAGAAGGAGGAAGGGGGGAACGACTGGAGTGATGGTTTTGTCTTCCTAAGTCACCTATATATGTGATGGGCCCCTGTTCTCCTGGAGAGGCTGAACACCTGCCTGCCCATGGGAAGCAGCTAATTATATCCTCATTTGTGTTCGTGGCTTTTGCTTTCCCTATTAAACTGTCTTTATGTCAACCCATGAGTTTTCCAGCTTTTACACTTCTGACTCTATCCCTGATTCTGCTGGTGGGAGAGAAAGTGAGTGGCTGAGTGGTATTTGGCTGCTGGCTGGCATAAAACCACATCTCCTTAATCAGATGTTTGAGGTCTCCTTAGCCAATCCCATAAATGATACCACACAAGTGTCAATGGAACTCACAGGCCCACAGTTATTCCCAGACTCTTAACCACTATTAGATAGGTTCACGTCTTTTTTTGTACCTTAAGAAACATTAATCCCTAGGTAATTCATTCAGATAGCCAAGTAAGCCAGTCTCCAATAAATGTATTAATAGTTGTATATTATTCTATTTGGAAAACAGACATTTATATAATTTGGTTGAAAGAGGCATATGAAAACCAAAGAAATGCCAAGCCAGATTCCTGAATTACACAAAATAGAGATGACAGTGACAAAAGTACATTTTCTATAGCGTGAGGAAGGCTCTGTTACAGTACTTTCCTAATTTACTTCGACTAAAGCTTGCATAGCAATTGGTAGCTCCTTTAATTCTGGTATTTCTTTGGTACCTGTTTGTGTAGCATGATTCATGCTGTAATATGCTATTTTTAAGTCATCTGAAATGCAAGGACTACAAAACTGGAAAGAATTTGAAAAAAAAACATAATATTACAGTACTTGCACTAATAAACTTATTTTTCTATTAATAATGGAAATTTAGAGGCAAAGTGCCTGTATTTATCATTTCACTTATCTGACTTGAGACAGAGCGATGTATCAGATTTGTGTGGCCAGGCTTTGGTAATGGGGGGTACCGGGGTGGCTTCTGTGAGATGCCAGAGGCTTCTCCCAATGCTAGACAGCTCCAAGATGGACCCACCACTGGCCAAGGCTGAGCCCATCAGAGATGGCAGTAGCACCTCTGGGGTAACAAATTTAAGACAGAAAGAGTTATTTTACGGATGTAATCGTGCTCAGAGTAGAGTGAGAACATGTGAGAGGAACAACCCTGCAGACACCACGGTCAGTGCAGAAGGAGGCGTAAGAGATGCTTCAGGCGCCGGCGCTGAGGTTCCCCTGCAGCCCGTGGTGCAGACCTTGCTGAAGGAGGTTGTCCCCCTGCAATCCATGGAAGAGACCCACGCCAGAGCAAGAGGAAGCCCGAAAGAAGGCTGTGACCAGATTCCGAAAAAAGAAGGTTGAGTCCCGTTAACTGTCACAGGTGTCTCTCGAGAGCTCTGCAGCTGTAAAGACAAGCAGTAATTCCACAGTGCTGAGGTTCGTCCGTGTCCGTGTCCGTGCCCGTGCCCCTGTCCGTGTCCGTGTTCTTATCCCTGTCCGTATCCGTGACCCTGCCCCTGTCCCTGCCCCTGTCCGTGTCCCTGTCCCTGCCCCGGTCCCTGTCCGTGTCCATGTCCGTGCCCCCGTCCCCGTCCGTGTCCCTGTCCCTATCCCTGTCCGTATCCGTGACCCTGCCCCTGTTCCTGTCCGTGTCCCTGCCCGCGCCCCTGTCCTGGTCCCGGTCCCGGTCCCGGTCCCTGTCCGTGTTCGTATCCGCCCCGCTCCCGCCCCCTCCCGGCTGTGGCCGCGGCCGGACGTGACGCGGGGCAGGGATCGGTGCCGGGGCGGCGCTGGGTCCGGCGGGGCCGCTCCGCCTTCTGGCGGTTCTGCTGCCGGGGCAGCGCCTGGCCCAGGTCCCCGCGGTCCCCGGGGGCGCCGCTGCCCTGGGCAGCTGCCGAGCCGGTCCTGCCCGCCCGCCCCCGGAGCCTCCCCGAGGCGAGCCAGTTTATCCAGCCGGAGCATGCCGTCTCCTGAGAGACAGAACGCCCTTCGTGTATTTCTCCTGTTTGCTGCCAGTCAGCTCTTGCTCTTACTCTTACTCCCGTCTAGATGTGTTTCTCACTTGACACGGATTAATCTCACTCGGAAGCCTCTTCCCCACCTTAAGCAAACCTCTCTCTTGGAGCAGCTGGCCAACTATAGACTTCTGTTTAAGCTAAAAGTGCTGTCAAGTTGTAAATACCAGTGGTTAGATACTTGCTGGAGAATATTTGGTGAGAGTACATGTACTCTAGGTAAATTAGGTCAAGAAACTTTCCCCACATGATGGCATGTTTCAGACAATATTGCATATGATGTGGCACCATGATTCCCACCACACATAGACCATCCTGAACTTCACCCACTTCTCCCTCTTCCAGTCTGTTTGAAAACAGAGGTGAGGAGTTCAGACGGATTTTTTAAGCTGCATAGAAATGAGAAGAAAATGGGGAGCAAATATGGAATACCGGCTTAGGCACTGGAGGTAGAAGAAGAAATAAAAAATCTCAGGCAATTTACAACTACAGACGAGAAGAGGTGATGTCAAACATGAGTATAAGCCATTATGAGTGGCCACTTTCCTTTCATTGTAATAGCAAACTTAGACTTTAGAATTCTACTTTTCATACAGTTAACAAACAACAGTGTGATGACTAAAAGCCAGGCATAATTTTCTCACAATTCGTCCTTGATAGGAGTCGAAAAAACTGTACAGTTATTAATGTGAATTTGAACACGCTGTTTGATTTGCAGTGCTTTTTGACCTCAATAGCTATTAGCAGTGACATTAAAAATCCCTTAAACTTTGCTTGAACTCGTTACACCTAGAAAGATGGCAAACATTTAATATCGAACATCACATCAACATGACACAACTCTATAAGTACAGAAGCAAATAATGACTTGTAGATGCTGCAAGGATTTTTAAACAGGATGATTTCTTCTAATGGAGTTGAATTTTTGCTAAATTAACACCTGTGCCTGTTCAATGTGATGCATAATTTTTATTGATCATAAATCACAGTGATTAGATGGTTAGATAATTCTGTGAATTCACAGAAGTGTCAGGGAGTCATATGGTTTTTAGAAAAAAAATGTGCCTTTATATTCAAGAATGAAAATAATTGTATTAATTGCACCTTTTCTGCACGCTTCGGGTATTATCTCATTTCACCTACAGAAGATGGAAAGTGATGCAAACTGCCAACATACAATTAAATGTTAGATTTATTCTCTTCCTTGAGCTCAAGATGAAAAATGGATAAACCAGCTATCTCTATTATAAAAGCAAAATGTAATTGATAAGAGATTTAAGAAGTTACATATAGTTCAAGAGATAAGTCATGAGTACACTGACAAATGTTACTTAAATGAAAACAGAGAGGTTTCATTAGTCAGATGCGCTGAGTAATAGTTTAAATTGATACTTGTAACTCAACTATTTTTCTCTTAGGTTTTCTTTCAGTTAGAAAAGAAAGGGTAATTGAGTGAATTGCAGAAATTGTTACTTGACTTCAAATGACCTTTCGTAAAGCCTGTCTTTTAGGTCACCTTTCAAGACTAGTAATGTAGGAAAGAGTGCATTTTGGTTTACAAAAAAGTCCAATTTGCCATTTAAAACAGACAAAAAATCTATTAAGGCTGTATCATGATGAGGCAAAAACTGCCAAAAATTACATCAAAGTTTTTATGACATGTAGGAATCAGATTACAGTTTAAGAGAACTCATTTCTTTATCCCATATATTGCTTTGATACGTATGAAAGGAGCAAGTTCTATCCACTAGAAGTTTTGATCAGAAGAATCATGTTTATTTATGAACACTTAAAACCTCCACACTTTGTCTATGATATATTTCATATGGTGTTAGTTGTTTTTTTATTTTTGATTACAGTCTGGTGTTAACTATTCTAACTACTGTCTTTATGTTAAGTAGCTCAATGTTTCACACCCTAATTACCTACTGCACTCATAATAATCTTGTTTATTTAGAGGTGTTTTTCCTGTCTAGCCTGGACAAGGACAGCTATTGATTCTTTTGTGATAATAATAAAAAGTGATTTGTTTATAGTCTTCATTCACCGAAATCCCTGAAATGGATTTTATGATTATGATAGTTTCAACCCAGCTAGGATATGCTGAATATGGATTTGGAATGATACTGGTGCCAAATCTAAAAGGATAGTATTTATGGCATAATAAAATGCTACTTTTAACTTTGCAAAATGAATTTAGCGTAGTCTTTGAATTTGACATCCTACTTGTCTCTGTTTATGTCCCATCTCTCCAGGAGCATTGCTGTTTCACTGGCTGGGGCTTCTGCTTTCTGTGCAGGACATACTGTGGCACCACAAGCAAGAGATTGGGCTTCTGCATCCGCAGCACTCTCACCATGGCTTCCCACTCAGCTTAGATAAACTTGGCGTCTAAGGAACTGACATTTACAGTTGCACATAACATCTTTTTACAACAAGATACCCTTTTCTTGCTTAACTGAACCACAGCATTTGGGATCCATTATGTTAGAATGGAACAACAAAGCTTCTGTGATTGTTTGGAATGTATCTGTTTGTTTGTTTGTCCTGGAAATGTTAAGTTTCAGTGACAGGATGAAACTGGCAGTATGCGATAAAGCTCCTCTCCCCTTTCAGCAACCTCAGGTTTTCACTTCAAATACTAATTATGATGATTTTACACATTCAGTCTCCATTGACTGAAGTCGTTAAGAGTTAATGTAGGCTCATTCATTTCTGACTGAGTCTCCAAGGTAACCAGGTTCATGTGCAAACAGTTCTTGATATTTTTTTTCTTAGAACCCAAAATCTTACTCCTGTATTTCAGAGAAACAAATAATTTTCTAATTTAGAGTCAGTGACAATACAAGCATTACAATTAAATCATAGAAATTTCCAGTTTTTCCTCATCAGATGAGCCATTTTGTTGACCTAAGAAAACACTGTATATCTATTTTATTCTCAATGGCTTTGTTAGAAAAAGTGCCCAGATCTTCATGCATATAGATCCTTTTGCAAGTCTGATAAAGCAACAGCAGAATTAATGAGAGAGTTGCTCTTTGTTTAAACTATTTTCTGTAATTCATTAGGCAATTTGAAAGAAATAGGTATAGAAGCATTTTCAGAAGAGAGCTGTATTTAGCAGGGGGAGAGAATGACAAATCAAAAAAACCCAGGCAACAGGCATAAATGGAACAAAGAAGTGGGATGAGATGTGATTGCACATTAAGATTAAAGTCTTTACCAAGCTATTGTCCTTTGTTACCATTGAACTATAATGGTTCTCACATTCATAGGCCATCCTGATTTCATCATGCTGCTGCTAATATTCTGTTACCAGAATCCTTTCATAAAATTATTTGCAATTACATAATATTTGAAAGCCAAGGCTGTGAGTCAAGACTAAATTTATTGGTTGCCAATTCGTATCGATTTCTTTTTGGCCAATGTTGCCTTTAACTTAGGAAGCTCTTCTTACTCCCTAGTATTTCATCTGTGATGTATTTATAGAGAACCCTTCTCAACTTTTGCATTAGATAATGCCAGCTGAGAACAGTTGTCTCCTCTTGTTAAACAGCCACCAGTGCCCCCATAATTTTAAAGGGGAATTCCCCTTTGCTCTCATTCCAGTCAACATCCTCAAGCAATATTGATCAGAAATGTATACAGTATTCCAGATTAAGTCTCGCAAGTCCTTTTTACATGAAATACTTAGTTATTATGGACACATTCTCATCTGCTGTGTTCTAGGATCCCATTTGTCCTTTTGAAAGCTACATCATACCAGATGTGCTAATAACAGAAATACTGACCTGCCACTGGGTGGATGCCCTTTCATTTTGCACTGTTGAATTTCATATAGTGATATAAGCAGTTCTGTCTCTAGTCTTCTAGTTTCTTGTATGATGTTTAGAAAATATTTATTGTAAAAAATACTGCCTGGCTCTGAATCTTTAGCGAAAGTCCATAGCACAGCAAGTACAGGTGTAATTAATCAAAATATTAAAGTCAGTCCCAAGACAAATCTTTGATGAACTCCACTAGCATGTTTCTTTCAGTGTAGTGATTCCTTTAAATTATCTTCACTTGTCTCACCATTAGCCGGGTCCATCACCACCTTTTATTTCTTGTTCTAATCCCTATCTTCATTGGACTGGTACTGTGTAGTATCAGAAATTTTATTTAGATACATCAAGATTAGATATACTAAATTTCATATGGTTACTTTGTATCAAATTCAGATAGATATGCACAAACCCCTGTGTGTCCAGGTCTGACTGTATATGGGATTCTTACTTTGAATTACTACTTAATTAATGCTTAATTTTCATAAAATTTTGCTTACATATAAATTACAACTTGAAGAATGTTTATATTTTCATGTCCAGATAATGTAAGTCTTACAACTAGTGCTTCTTTGTAACAATGCTAATGTTTCAATTACACTTGAATAAGCACCAAAACTCTCAGATTGATAATACCTTATTTTACATACTCACTTAAAGCCTCAGGAACACTACTTTATGTTTCAGGCTAAATACATTAAGATTCCATTCCGATTGGAGTTACCAGTATAAATCCATTATAGAGAGTATATAGAGAGTAGTTGTCCTTGATTTCATTCAGTGAAAAATATTTGATTGCTATAAATGCTTTTTAAAAATTAAATCTTCTTATTAGAACATTGAAAATTCATATCAGAAAAAATACTTCGATATTGTACATTTAGTTATGGTAAAGTATGTTAGGAAAGGTTTAATTATTTACACAGAGTAGGACATCAGTCAGAAGGCATTGATGTCATCCCTCCTCTAATGGCTCTACCTGCGTTATTTTTTCATGTTAAGACAGTGGAGTTAAATAGCTGTGATCTGACCTTGCCATAACAGTGAGCTCTGTGCTACATACATGGAAACAGAGCAGGTTTTTAATTGTGATGAGGTAAGCTCTCTCCCTACGTTTCATCAGGGAATTGACATGACTTGCTGAGCTGGTTCTGTAGCACATAACCACAGCCCTTTCCCACAGGAACGACTTGGCAGTGGAACAACAAAGTTGATTAATGTAATTACATGCTCTTCCGTGAATCTCAAAGCATGAATGATGAAATGGGGTTTTCTGTGACACTTGCCTCTCTCTGTAAAATGATGATTCCTCTTTTTGCTGCTTATTGATGGCAGAAAGGTGGGGAAAGGTGTGCGCTGCAAGGTTGTGGAGGATAGAAGCGATGACGCTTCCCACGGAATCAGTCTGTTTCCACAGGCTTTTTAGTTGAGAGGCTGCTGAAAATGGAAGTGCTGGTTGCTTGCTACCTCACCAGAGTATTTTTTCACTTCAAGAGTAGGCAGCATTGCACCTTCTTTTCTACTACAGGTATTTTATGCTTACAGTTTTTATCAAGATTAATCTATTAATATACTTCCTGTAATTGTGAGTGGTGATTTCCTGCTTTTGGTATTATCCACTTCCCCAACCTCCTTCACAGTCTATCTTTGCAAGAGCTTTGTTCTGCTCTCAGTATTAGCCAAAGTATCTACTTTCCTCAAGCTTAAATTTGCCATTAACCAACATGAAAGGGAGAGAAGATGACTAATTTCCTGTAACTGATAAAAAAATATAGACATTGTGAACATTTTTATATCTTGTAAGATTTATTAAAATAGAGAAGAAAACCTATCTAAACATCATACACATTATAAAGCTTGTTTATGTCACATTATTAGCACCAGTTTTTGTTTTTGTTTTTTTTTTTGGTAGTTGTTTTGGTTTTGTTTTTGTTTTTGTTTTTTTTTTTTTTTGAGTGGAAACAGCACTGGAGATCCTTTTTTTTTTTTCTTTTTTTTTTTTTTTGGTAGAATCTGAAGGCTCTGTGCACAATGACCACCACAAATGATCTCTACACTTCTGAGTAGAAATGAGAGAGCTGACTTGCGTCATCATGCACATTTAGAGACTCACTTATCAAGTGGGGATACCACCTGAGCCCTTGAGATATGAGCAAATGTCTATATTTATCACCAACAGCCCTTTTTCCACAAACTCTTGCCACTTGATGTCATAGCATCAGTTACACCTCTAATGACTGCTGCACCCAAACAATGAATAAAATTTCAATATAGCAGAAGCGAAACAACAACTTGTGAGGCAAAGCTCTCTGAGATACAGCCCTGGTTTTATTCAGCATATTTGCACTTCAATGTAGGTGTGGATACACTTTCCCACCTTTTTATTTTAGTGGTACATTTAGGGTGAAATGAAGTAGGTACTCTAGTTAATACCAACACTTAAGCCATCACAAAGCAGCTCGTATCAGAAAAAAAAAGAGACTGGGAGTGGGAAAGGGTAAAATTGCTTCTTTTGGTGTGCATTTGGCTCATGACAGCTTTACAGATTCACTAAGTATACCCTGAATAACTTACCTTGGTGATTTTATGGAAGGAATGATATGATATGATCACCTGCAGGCAAGAGAGGATAAAATTGATGTTTTTTCAATAAGTTCTTTCTAGTTCCAGTGTATCTGCATTTCTTCCCTGTATTGGAAGATCCTTGATATATATTTCTATTTTCTAGACATTTTCAAATTTTATCTTTGATATGTCTCTTCAGATTATTAGTATAAATTCAACATATCATTTTCCAGTTAGGTACAAAAAAGTTATCAACCCGATAAATACTTCAGTTAGAGTGGCTGTTACATTAGCACTGAAAAAAAAAAATCAGTAGAAATGCTTATTCAATGTCATTCAATACATCATTTAAACTAACTTCTCCTCCCTTCTTCACTAACAAATGTTCCTGGTGATGTAATTAATTTTTTCTTCTATGCCAATCTATCTACTACATATTAAAGTTAAAAGTAGTTCCACTCTCATGCATCTTGTTTTACGTCAGTGAATACCTCTGTTGTTCCACAGCTGTTTTTGTGATTGTGGTTTGCCTTCTAAACAATCTAAACAATTCCTGGAATGTGCAGGGTAACCAGTGATAACAGTCATGTCAAGAGAAACTTTAACCATGGGAGATGTTTATGCCTTATTACTACAGCGATTATTTTGAGAACTATTCTGTAATAGCAAAGGACTGTACTTTAGTCTTAAATGAGTGAACCAGAAGCTCAGGAATATTACTCTGTGGAAAACAGCGAAAGGCATCTCTAGACTGTGATCTCCTCTCTCTCTAAACCCCTCTAGTGGATGTGAGGCCACAACATGCAGGCAAAAGTGACAGAAGTTGTAAACACGGGAGTATTGTGGAAGCAATCAATGTGTGTTTTAGCCAGGCCACAATAAAGCAAAATTTAGTTTTTGCCTGGAATTAACAGCAGTTCTATATGCAGTTCAGAGAAATGTTAAAGATCCATATTCTGGTAGTGAAGGGCACTAAAGGCAGTGCCTATCTTTTTTATAGATATTATTGCATTAAAGACATTCAAATATTTCCTTGAAATTTCTATTTCACCAGAATTGTACTCACAGCAGTTGATCATTCCAGGTCCTGCACCTGGTGGTGGTGGATGCCCCATCCATGGGAGTGTTCAAGGAGAAGTTGCATGGAGTTTTGAGCAACCTGGTCTAGTTGAAGGTGACCCTGCCCACTGCAGGAGAGTAGGAACTAGATGTTTTTAAGATCCCTTCCAACCCAGGCCATTCTGTGATTACTTTCTGGAGCAGAATATTGTTTAGGATTTTATTAAAACTGTATGTCATATATCCAAGAAAATGACCTTTTAGGAAGTGCTGATTCCTGCTAACTCCTAGTATAAGAGTTGAAAGCTAACCATGAGATGCTTGTGTGGCAGCAGTTCAATGGGATTTTTGTCACTGGTCATCCAGAGAGACTGGATTGCCCTCAGGCCAAGTATGTGTGACTAACTCTGTCTGCTCAGTTATGAAGAATGTTGGTTGCATTACACTGTCAGCATTTAATAACAACACAGGTAAAACATAACGAGATGAGCTTCTCTTTCCATTTACTTCACAGGGGAGGTAATGAATATATCAAAAGTAGTGTACCATTAACAACAAAACAATGGTTACAATGTTTGTTTTGTCTCTCAGTTACCTAGTAACAGATTTAGGTTGTATTTTAATTTTTTAGAGAGCTTATGATGTGCATTTTAACTGAAAATATAGGAAAGACATTATATCTATCTATAAATCACAAAGGAAAAAAACCAACAATCTATTTGTTACCATTACAAAAAAACCTGCTGGCATATTTAGCTGGATTTTTGTTCAGAGATAATCAAGATTTTTTTTTTTGTCCAGAATATACTACAGTAGAGCATCAGAATACTAACTGTTAATTTGGGCATACAAAAATCTGTTTCTTTCCTCAAATGAAGCACCACAGGCATTGTACCTCATTGTAATGAACAATCAGAACTAAACAGCTGCCCATCCATTAATGTACCACTGTCCCAAATAACCTATGGTTTTGGAGAGGCAGAACAGTCATTAGCGGGGGTTTCTGCAAAGAAAATTGCAGTACTGAGTATTCAAAATGCAGCACTCAGTCCTGACAGGAGTGCTCTTATTCAACTACATCCATTTACTGTTCTTTAACAGAAAAAGCTGTCTCTCTCTCTTCCCCTCTCTCTGTTACCAGACTATTGAAAACTTTAAACCACCATCCTGTATTCAGCTCTGGCATTTACTAGCAGACAGCCCAATTCACTAAGCAAAACCACAGATACCTTCTCTGAAACAAACAAAAAAAAAAGCAAAAAAAAAGCTGCTGAAGAACTGGTAAGCATTAGTAATCTACAACTTTACAAATGACTAAACCCACAATGAAGAGCTACTGGCACATTTTTACCTTCTAGGAAGGGGCCATTTCCAGTTGCTTTACATTGAATTTCCTATCAATATACTAGAGCATATTAACTTGGGAATAGACATTTTCAAATTTTGACTAAGAAATAAAACTAGACAGGAAGCTTTCCATTGCTCCAAGCCCTCATTTCAAGGTGGAAAGATTTCAATTTACCACTCTTTGATCAATATGTGTTCCTCTCTAGGTAATAATCAGTCCAGAAATAAAGAATCACTGACTGGGCTCACAAGCTATATTTAAAACAGAGTTCTGAACATTCTGAAATACAAGAGTCATTCTGTAATTTCAGAGCAGTTGTAATATCTTATCCCCCTGTAGCAGGCTGCCAGAAATTCTCCTGGGATAAGGCCCATTGCCATTTGTTCTAAAGATATCAACTTTCTGGCTGACTGTGGCAGGTAAGTCAGGACATTTGGGTTTTGACTCATATCAGATTACATTTCATCTTCGAAGGCAAAAAATTTTGATGTATATTGAGTCTGTAAAATTTATTTAAAGATTACCAATAATGCCTGGAATTAACTACTGTGTTTTATCCAGAATAAAAAAGTAAGATGGATGTGAAAACTGTTCCCATAAATACTCACTTTTCTGTGCAGGATTTCAGCATTCTTTCTTCAAAATGCAAGTTAGCTGAGTGGGTCAGAGTATGTTTTCTGCATAAAGAGAGTGAAATTCCATATTATACTGGTGGTAGCCCTGGAATCAGCTTCAGAAACAAATAGCAAATAGATCCCTGAACACTGATCCAAAATACAACCAAGGTTCCAAAGAAACGGGTTTTTTTGGCATTACAATCTGTTGCAAGTGATCTTCTTAGTTCTTTTCAATTAATGTAAATGGGATGAGGAAATATAGATTTCAGAATATCCAAATAGACGGTTTTCTGCTGTTTGGTTTCTGGTTTGGTTTCTTGGGTTTTTTTTGTTGTTGTTGTTGTTTGGGGTTTGGGGGTTTTTGTGGGGTTTTGTTTTGGGTGTTGTTTTTTTTCCCCCGAACAATTTTATGAAGGAATTTGAGACTGTGGGATGGAATCCAGATTTTTTTTTTTTTAAATATCCCTTTGAAATTACATATGTACCTTTTTTTTCTATTTTATTAGGAATGAATGTCGGTGTTAACGTTTGATCATCGTGTAAATTGGTGTTTCTGGATCAGCACACCTGTCAGAACGTAATCAAATCCAGTGTGCACGGAACACATCACTGTCCACGGATAAAGGCTTAGGTATGACTTCATTTATACAGCAGCTTATGTTAAAAGACATGCTTTAATTTTAGGACACTACAGGCACTAATAACCCGAATATCAATGGCGAGACCCATATTTTAGATCAAGTCTCTCCTGTCATTAGGTGGTGGTTTATATCATGCGTTTCTCGCTGTATTTTCCAGAGCGGGACTGCAGGTGTGCAAGCAGCTGTACAATCTGCAGGTGTACCTACAATCCCGTGCCGGAGCCCGTCCGAGCTCCAATGAATGGACGCGCGAACTGTTCCCGCCCCGGCCGCTCGGCCGGACCGTGTCACCGCTCACGCGCCGGCTGCACCGGGGGCGGGGCCCCGTGAGGTCACGCGCGCCGGCCCCGCCCCCCTCCCGCGCTCCCGCAGCTTCCAGAAGGGCCGGAGCCCGCGGGGGGGCCGGGCCGGTGGCGCAGTCGGAATTGCCGCGGCCGCGGGGCCCGGGCGGGGCGGGGCAGGCGGTGATGCCCTTGTTTATTTTTACCCGGGCGGTTCATCCTCCTCGGCAGCCCCAGCGCGGCCCCCGCCGCCGCTCCCCGCCCCGGCTCCGACGGCGCCGCCTATAAAGCG
>VYZS01070792.1:1716-22289 GCA_013400695.1 Neodrepanis coruscans | reverse complement strand
AGATACAAGGAAACACAAAAATCAGTGTGTGTAGCAAGGGGAGGAAGATTGTTCTCGGCAGCCCATCAGGCAGTTTTTCTAGTTAATTTTCTTTCCCATTGTTCAAATACAAACTCAGAAGCTTGCAAATGTTTCTTTTTCTTGCCAAGACAGTGGTGCTTTTGCCCTGGCACACATTAATGTTTTTTTTCCCTTTTCTTGTGTTTTGAGTGCAGCTGAACAACAATTTCTCTCTGTTTAACAAGCAACTTCCTCATATTAAAAGTTTTTCTCCAAACTGAAGTATCTTTTTCAAATTTTCCAACTCTGCATTTGTATTTGTTAATTAAATACTGACAAGTGAATAACAGCAAGTGCAGCAATATTGTGTACTGGTGGGCTTTCAGAACAGCCCCTCAGGAATGTATCTGTCTGTCTCAAGGAGCCCCAGCAGCAGCCGTGCTTTGAGAGGTTTCCAGTAAAACAGGCTCCTTCAAAAGAAATCTAACCTCTTTTCTGCTATTCCATGTACATTGGACTTGACAACACTCTCAGAAATTTTCATGCAAGTTACACCCATTTCACACACATACTGAAACCTAGATAATTTTAAGTTTTACAGCAGCCAAATAATTTTCTTCCTGTTGTCTCACCAATATAAGAGACTTTCTGTAAGTGGAATTTGGCTCACCAGAGGCCATAGGAGGACATGGATAGAGANTTTTTAAATCTTTCAAATTTGTATCAAATTTAGCATTGTTTCAAAATTCTGAAGACACTAATTTGAAGGCTCATTTATTACCTGCTGGAAATCTATCATTTATAACTGGATGCAGATGTAGCCATGAGAGTGTTATAATTGCCTATGGAGCTAGGTATGCATTTGCAGTATTGTTAAGCTACATGGTCTAGTTTCCCCAGGATATGTATGACTCCTGTGAATGCCAGTTACACACATTCACAAGAGGAGAATATGCCCCTAAAGCTACAATGTCCTTCGTGCATAGCCTCCAATCCTCTACAAAGCCTACATTTCACAGGATTCAACATTATTGGTTCTTTTGGGATCAATGAGAAACTCACCACCCATCTCCAGTATCTCTGAATTACAGAGCAGAACCAGATCAAACACAGAAGAGTTCCCTCATTTATCCTGCCTCTGTAATACATCAGAGTGTGCGCTGCATTCATTTTGTGTAGGCGGGCTGGTGTCTAATGTACTCTGTGAACATATTTATAAAGGATTAACCTGTGCCTGGTGTCCCCAAAAACTGATTTAGTTAAAATACATATTTTATTCTACTTGTCTCAACCATACAAATCATTCCTGTTTAGCTTTGATATTAGTCATTTTTGCTGTAGTGTAATACACTGCACATTATCAGTAGTCCTGCTATGTATGACAGGCTTTTTTTCCCCCAGCCAGTACTTCTCAGTGCATTGTATCATCTATATCTGAGAATTTTAACCTGCGGTGAAAGTGTTCACTAATAGAATGTGTACTGCTTAGCAAACGCTGGAACACTGAAGATTTGAATAGGGTGTTCTTGCTTTCAAAGTGTTTAGAAGCAAACTAAATGCAGACGGTCAGGAATCACAGGTTCTGGGAAGGACCTGGAAGCACTTTGTCCCCAGAATGCAGTATGTGAGCACACCCCCTGCCCTGGCACCTGCCACTCTAGGAAGGATCCAGTAAAGTGAAGCTCCTGGGCTGCAAACAATTGCAGCCCACCCCTCCCACCAGCTCCAAGTCAAGTATTTNGGATAGAGAGACAGATGGATGGATGGATGGATGTGTGTGTACATGCGTCTGAAGTTCTTTTGTTCTCTCCCTGTTAGCTTTGACTGTTAAAACAGCCATTTCAGTAATTTCTTGGCTGGCTTTGCAGAAAAAAAATCTTGGTCTTTGCTGATCCTTGAAGAGAGGTTGTCATAATGTTGCTCCCCCACTTGACTGACAGACACCTTTGCGAACACACAGCATGTTTCATCTCAAAGCTCTCGATGAATATCCTTAACCCACCCCCCTCTGGACCAGCCCACCTCTACTTGCAATGATCCTTGTCTTTTCTCACAGGATTGCAATCCCTGCCTTTTGTTCCTCCTTCTCAGGAGTTAATACCTCCCCACCTTACAAGTCAGCAGCAGATTCTGTCAGTTTAAAACCCCAAATAACAAACACTCCTACCCTGAAGGCCTTTTCCTTTCAAGCATATATTTTTCTAGCCTGCAAGGGAGTCAGTGCCATAACCCTGAGTTTTCAGAGGATAGTTTCTAAGCCTGCATCTGTCTATCATGAATATCTTCCAAAGGGGGAACAAACACCCCCTCTTCTGGCAGCTCCTGGCTTTCTGCTCCCCCCTCCCACCACCCTCCGCTCCTTATAAGCCCCTGCACTTCATCTTGTCTATACATGTAATGTCTCCTTTCAAATCCTTATTCACTGCTGCTGTCACCTCAGCCTCCTCCAGCTGTTGCCTGCCAATGCAGTCACAGCCCAGAATCCAAACATTTTTGCCTCTGTTAAGGCATCCCACTGTTGTTCTTGTGCAGATTTCCAGAATGTTGGATGACCTCTGACACAAGTTTCCAATATTTCTCTTCCATCCACACTTTATTTCCCTATATGTTGCATTTTTCTTTGAATTTCTGTGGCCTGAAAAACAAAACATTAGCTTTTTTTTTTTCCTTTTACCCCATTTCACATTGATGAGGTATTTTTTGGCACTATTTGGTATTGCTTCCTAATAAGCTACTTCCTAATAAGCTACTGTTAAGAAATGCTAGACACATCTGCCTTGAAAGTAGCTGACTGTCTTTAAGCCAGAGACAAGAAACTGCTGCCTCAGAGGCAAGAGGTTACTTCTCCACAGGAATGTGAAACACTAGGTGACATATAGGGTCAGCCTATACAAGGAATCATTAACAGAATTCATGTTCATTTCAAAGATGTAGAAAAGGATCCTGAAGATAAACTGAAGATCTGAGATTATTAGGTGATCTGACATAATCTCCATCATTTAATCACTTGTGTTTGCTGTTTTTGACGAATTAGCAGAGCCCAAGATGCTTAAACAGTGCATGTATTCAGATTTTTTCCCGTTTACCTCCCCACCTTACTTGGCAACTGCTTAGAAATCAAAGGGTTTTTTTTCTAATGTCCCAGACTGTGGCATGTCAGGTAGGCATATAAGAGACAGAGGGTTTAAAAACAGGGAGGATAAAACTATCATGATAACTGAGGCCTTCTCATGCTTTCCAGGGTGCATAACAGAGTGGTATAGAGAGGATGTCCTTCCCTGGAGGAAGCTAATGGCTCTTGCTACTGACAACTATTACTGTGGGTTTTTAGACATGATAGTAATTCAAGTTTTGTTTTCAGTCTCTGTTTTGTTTTTTTTTTTATATTTCCCCAAACCCAAGAGACTGATGGCCAGGCAAAGCTGACTACTCCACTAGTCATGTCCATGCATAACCTCTCTGGTGCTCATGACAGACAACCCTTTCACCTGCTCTGCAGTCCCTCTTCATACATGCTCTGTTCCAGCAGGGAGGATGTTTTGGAGCCCAGCTGCATAATGATGCATCACAGCCAGGATTTTGCTCCCTGGTGACTCACTGCATTTTGCACCTGATGGTAAAAGATAATCTGTCACCTTAAAGCCTACTAGTTCTGCAAGACAGCTTTTATATAATCAGTGGGTACTTTTACCCTCTTTTGTCCAAACATGAATATAAGGTCCAGCTTGACTCCCCCGTACATTTTTTTAAAGAAAGCAGCTGTGTTGTCCTTCAGGAAAACAGCTTGTAATTTAGCGTTACTGCATTATATCCCCTAGGCAACGCTTTCTGTCTTCAGGACATATATTTATCACAGACATCATAGTATCTCTATGGTGGTTTAGTTTTCCATCCAGGGAAGCTGAAAGAGCATTTAATTCCCTAAAGCTATGATTGATCTTCACCACAATGTGCTTCTGGTGGTCCTCTCAATGTCTCTTCTGTTGAACAAGATTTCTTCTTCCACTTTTGATCTCTCAGAAGTCTGTACTGATCTCAGAAGCGTCGGCTTGTTTTGCCTTCTAGCGTACCTGTCTTTGTGCTTGCCAGAACTTTCCTGTGCTTTGGTCATCTCTCCAGTCTTGGTTAGTTCCATCAGTCAGTCACTCTTTGCCTTACTCAGGAGGCTCCTGAGAACAGTTGAATGTCTGTCAGTAAGTAAATAACCTGCCAGCATTGGATGGCTTTCATTTTTTGCTTTCAGTTTCATTTGTGGCATTACAAAACAGACTAGGTAGATGGACACATTTTAAGATGAGTTCAATTAAAATTAACAGAAAAATTATGATCTCACTAATTGGTCTGAAACTTTTCCCTGTTCTTAATGCAAGCTGTTTTGTTAATTACTACTCCTGGTGACGGTTTCACCCTTGAGCTCAGAGAGGTACCATTTTAGTGTTACAAATTCTGACCCCAAAAGACACAAGAAACCAAGCTGGGTCCTCTTGGTAGGAGATACTGTGTGCTACATTGTCAAATCTATTTGATCAATGCACACAGCTCGAGAAAAAAGCAAGCAAGGAAGAAGTGGGCATGCAAATTTTAGAGAAATCTTTCAAAGCCTGCAGTAATTGGCAAGGTAAATGCAAGGCTCTTTCTGCTTTTCATAACAGTGCTAATATCAGTTTGTGATAAAAAGCTATTCTGAGTTACACAAGAAGGTGAGATATTTGCCAAAAAATTCTTTAGTTTCAATTCTATTTTTTTATGATGGACATGAAGTACCATCCATACTGAATGACTGTTGGCATGCGACTTACCACTGAGCAACTGTATGTTGATGGATAAGCCAGTCTCATCCAAGTGTCAGGAAGATTATCAAAAAAAAGAGCTGTCTGTAGTTGCTCTATCTCTGAGGAGATTGCCAACTCACCCTAACAAAAGAAAACATTAGTGTGCTATTTGCGTCTCACAAAGAGACTGTGATAAGATGACATGATAAATGATAGAGGGCTTTTTTTTCCCCAGTAAAAACACATAAGGTAGCTAAATTGTGAAGTGTAAAGAATATTTTGGCTCTTGCAACTGGGGTGAGTAATTTATTTTTTAAAAAAAGGAAACAGTCAGAAAAACAAGAGTGTAAGTTCTGGGTTTTCTGTGTTTCTTAGAATCACTCTAATTGCATTAAGTAATTATATGATATAATAATTCGTATACATACGCATGGAAGCACCCACCTACGCATATGTACAGGGAGAAAATGATAAAGGGCCAAATTACTAACTTGCTTTCAGATATCCCACAGAAAATTGTACACGCAATCAAGCTACTATTCTGCTGGCTTGCTTGCACTAATGGCTATTTGAATGCCCATGTTTTGTTACTCTGAATTAAAGATGGAAAGAAAGGTAATTTTTTAGGTGATGAAAAAGGAAGTCCTTTAAAAATACTAGCCCTGTGAATTAGATTTTTAGTACCTAATCTTGGAGTGGTATGCATTAACTACAGTTCTGCATGTATATACCACAATTGTCTGTGTAAATTGCTAGCAATGCCTAAGAAGCTACTACGTTTTCCAATTTCATGATTGAGCATATATTAAATGTTAGTTCAGCAGGTATATCACTGTTTGAGATTTCCAGATATTATGAAAATTTGGGCTTCTATGGTTAAGAACATTACATGTAGCTATTCATCACTTTGCTGGTGTTGAGAGACATCACAAAAATTGCCAAAGATATGTGATGTGTTACCCATGTCCTTCTTACCTCACTTCATTGCATTCACTAGATACACAGTGAGATCAGGACTTGTGGGTTATTGATGCTGCATCTTTACCTGCAGTTAATAGTCATCTCTTAATGATGGTCAAATGCCACGTACTGATGGCACTTAATACAATCTGAACTGTGTGCTTTATGCAGTGGAGATCAGCATATGAAGGAGAGTTTGCTTTTGGCATCAGAGAGTCTCTGAGGCATCAAACAGCTGCCTCCCTTCTCTCCTATGGATTACCTAAACCCCATGTGAACACACACAATAACTAGCAACCCGATCTCTTAGCAGTTATAAACAGAAGAGCCAAATTTCTGCAATGGCAGAAGAATGTCCCAACCTTACCTCCATGTCTACACTGAAAACAGAGTCAGACCATAATCAGATGCCTTGCATTTTACTTCCTAGTACACAGAGAAAGAGAGGATATCAGTTTCCTGAGCAGTTTCATGATAACTTTTTTCACACAAATTAAAACAAATCATTTGATATATGGAGATGAGTTACATGTTTGGAGTAGGCAGCTTATAAAAGCACAATTTTTTAATCAATGAAATCAAAAATAAGCTCCCCAAGTATTACAACTGCCTGTCACTGGCATCTACACTTATGCTGTTTAAACCTATGTATCCCCTGAGATGAGTGAAGAAAAACACACATATCTTCAGACCTAAATTAAGTTCTTGAAGAGAATGCCTTACCTCATATATCAGCAGATCTAGTCTGTCATATTCTGGAAAATGAATCAGTTTATCTGAGTAGCATTCTGCTGGTGTTTAGATAAAATATCTGATCTTACTTTCTTCTGAAAGTTTTTTTTCTCTGTGTCATCTAGCTCTGCCTTCATCCTCAAGAGGTAACATGCTGCATGAGGCAAGTGTCCAAAGGTCTCCTGTACCCACTTCTGCACAAATGTAAAGGAAATTATAAACTTTGTATATCTTCACTTTAAGCAATGAAAGCAATTTTACTGCCTTCATGTCAAAGTATGAAGGATATGGAGGATTTATCCTGAGAAATAAAGGAGTGGAAGATTTGTACAGGACCATGCTGTTAGGAAGAAAAGCAAATTCTGCCTTATAGTTTGGAAATAATGACATTTTGCAACCTCACAAAGGACCCTAAATAGCCCAACACTATTAATATATCGTAATACTCCAGCAAGATCTTTTTTTCTTTGTGGTGCAAAATAATGCATGTAATTTATGGCTCACATATACTAGAGATCCCTTATTACAAATTTCAGATAGAATCCCTGTAAAAAACAGGTATGAAAATACACAATTCTACTGAAATTGATGGCCATAGGAGAAAAATCCCCCAACCAACCAAAAATAAAACCACCGACATCATACCATCTTGTGACAAATTTGCAGCCTGCTCTATGTTTTGACTGACCTTGTCTTCCACAGCTTGGGAGACTCCTTCCACAGTGACTGAGTATTTGAATTGCAGCTCTAATAGCATATGGAGCATGTTGTCTGCAGTTATTACAAAAGCAATCCCCACGTTGGGGTGCAGGCCATAATGGATAGGGCTTTGAGGAAGTAGCATTTTATCCATATTTTTATGGTAGCTTTCATAATCCAGGTCTGAAGAGACTGAAAACCCAGTAGCAAGCACTGACTTAGTATCAAACTGTCAAAGAAATAATAAAAACCTTGTCACTAAGACACCGGTGGCAATCGTCCCTAGACAGAATAAGGAACCTGCTTAGGCATAAATGAAATTGTTCTATTATGGAGTCATTGTTGAGAACAAGACTTTTATATCACTTTTATATCAATGGAAATTAATCTAATTTGTTCCCCATTTTAATTAGCCTCTTTATGTCATACCCAAGTTCCAATGCTTGTAAGGAAAAAAAAGAATTTTCTAATAATCAGATTATCCTTCTGAAAGAAAACAGCAGGAAGATAATTTTAATTTAAAAATAAAGAGACAGAAATATTTTAAAAGAAAAATCTTATTTCTTCCAAATTATGAAGTGCTGCTCTCTGGTGTAACATTATTATTCTGTGTAGCAACTTATTAAATGAAGCAATTTATGGTAGCATCTCTGAAAAATGCCATCTTTATTGAAATGAAAGCGGGTAATAGCATAAGGACTGTAAAATAAAAAGGCAGAATATCTTATTTTAGACCATTACAAAAATACATGTATTGTCTATTTGAAAATCAATACAGTACCATAAAATAAAATGGAGCTGTGGTATCATCATCATAATTTCTATTTCAAATGGTTTACTGAGGAACAAATTGTGTCTTTTATGGGAAAAGAATGACAAATGGTTTAATTCAATATCACACGCATGTGTATATATGAGCTGAAATTCTGCTGCAACTCAAAGCTGTTAGGCAAATATTTTAGTATCACCACAAGTTTAAAAACAACAGATATGTGGGAGTACATCCATTTATTTACACTTGTACTGACTTAAAATTCAAAATGCTATTTGATGCTTTTAAAGTACTGCTGTGGGATGTTAAATTACTGCTGAATTCTTACTGTTCTGAGATACCTTTCAACCTGCCAAGACGCATGATGATGATAATAATAATAATAACAGCAGTAGTGTGGGGATCTTTAAAATAATGCAGGGCTTATTCTTGTAAGATAAATACCATTTTCACTAACCTCTGTTTTATGATTCAGCATTTCTGATGCAACAAAGTGAAATAATGAAAGTAAAACAACAACAGGTTTGTGTGGGATGGGAAAAGGAAAGCGAGCGCGTGCATTGTCAGAATTTCTGCAGAAATTGTAGGGGGAAAAAAAAGCTCATGTAAGTGGCACTCCCCTCCCTTCTCCCCCGGGGAAAATTCCTCCTCTTGTTTTTAGTGTTCGCTACATTTCCTTCTTTTATTCCTTTTTCTGATCTCGTCCTTTTGTTCCCCTTGTCTGCTCGGATGGTTCTTCCTCCTCACAGCAGGAGGCTCCTGGCAGCCGGGACGCAGAGCCATGGCCGATGGTGAGAGGCTTGCAGGTGAGTTGGGGGCACCGGCGCCTGGGAAGGAGAAAGATGGGGGCCCAAGGTTTGCTGCCTTGTGGGTACAGGGCCTGTTGCATTCCCGCCTTCCTCTTCGGCTTGCCTCTTTCCAGGGACAGAGTAGGTAGGGAGCCCCTGCTTGTGGTGCTGGGGGCTCTCCACACCTGCCTTGCTCAGGGCTGCGAGGGAGGAGGTGAGATGGCAAATGTGTTCTCAGGTGAGGATGGGGCTGTGAACCATCCTCTTAGCCACCGCTTGATGTGCATGGGCTGGGAAGGGGCTTGCCTGCTACCCGCCCCCATCACCATCTGACAAATGCTGAGTTCAGTGAGGGTCCCTTCGTCTGCCAGGCATGGCCACTGCCACAGCCGGCGATAATCACCAAATGCTCCACCAGAGGTAGAAGAGAGAGAACCTTTGTCTCCCTTTTACCGAAATACTTTTGTCTCCCACGGCCCCTCGGTCATTATCGCCGCTCGGCCGCGGCCGTGCGGGCACAGCACTACTTTGCATTGCTGAGGGATCGGAGGTCAGCGCCGCAGGGGACCAGTGGCTGGTTTATTAAACAGCAAAGTCTATTTAAGATGTAATTCCTCAGGAAAAGCAGTGTGCTTGTGACCAGTTAAATGAGTAACAGAGCGTGCCCGTTCATGCCCGTGTTTGCTCGCCCCAGGCACACAAGCCCCGGGTCGGCCGAGTCGCCTCAGCAAGTTGTCTGTGACCTCTGCGGGGCTGGCTGCTGCCCATGTCACCTCTCTATCCTGCAGGTGAAAACTACAGAAGAAAGTGCAGGATGCGCCTCGGTTTTGCTGACATCGATCCGGCCGCTTTGGCTCCTGCACTGGTAATGACCGGGCTCACGTAGGCAGGCACCGGGGCGGGAGGCTGCGGGTCAGGGGCGGGTTACAGACTCCCCCCGCCGGCACCTGGGTGTTGGCAGCGGGGTGCCGGGGGTACGGCCCAGCGTGGGGAATCCTGTACGCCCCCACTCCAGCGTTAACACGAGCGTCTGCGAGAGGGAAACCTCTCCGGAGATCGGGGCTGCCGTCCCGCCCCTGCTGCGCTGCCCGTGCTCAGACCCGGAGGGTACACGCTCTCCCCCGGGGGTTCGCTCTCCCGGGGCCACGAACAGCTGGGCCCCCCGTCCGTGGTGCCCGCACAGGGCGGGCCCGCCCGCGCCCCCGNCCGGCACATCGAGAGCACCTCGGAGGAGGCGGCGCCCCGCGGGCCTGGCCCGGGCGGGCCGTGCCGGGGGTCGGCGGGCAGCGCGTCCGACAGAGCCACAGCCCCTGGCAGAAGTTGGCGACAAACATGTTGCGGCCGTGGCTGCGGCCGCGGCTTTCTTTGTGCGTCTGTCAACATTTTGGGTGATATTCGCTCTGCTGCGGGGGTGGCTGATGATTCTTCCCATCTTTATTGCTGAGAGAGATTATTTTAAACAAGAAGAAAAGCCTTTCTAATTTTCACAGAGGTTTTTTAGAACGTACTGTCGAAAACCAATTTTTTTTTTGTTGTCTGAGAGTTTCTTAACATTCATGTTGATGCTCTTTATATAGTACAGATATATATTCCAAAGAGAGACTTGATTTCTTTGACCATATATCTTTGATCATAGCTTACTACCCATATACACTTACGTTTCTATCTTTTAAGAGTCAGAAACAAAAATTGTTTTCATTAAAAGCCTCCCAAAACAAAAATTAAAAAGAACAGAGGAAAATACCATAACCTAGCAGCCAAAACATGCTTTTCTCTCATATACGATCCAAATGTTTTGGACCAAACCCTTAGCAATGTAAATTGGTGTAGTGAACCTCACTGATTTACCTCAGCTGAAGACCTAATTCCAGTGCATGACATGCTCAGAATATGTAAAAAATATTGCAGAGACACAGAACCTCATGGTCTCTCATTTCAAGATAAATCAAACTAAGCTAGACGAAACCAAAATAAATTCGTGCCCTATACTACGGTAATTAACTGTAGTGACTGCAGATCTTTCGTTTCTCATGCACACAGGCATGTACTTAGCTAGAAATTGTATGTGATGCTTTAAAAATGAAGAGTAGTTTCTTGTTTGGGGTTTTTTTTTTGGTGATAGATGTGCAGTCACTCTAGGATATGTGATCAAATCTTTAAGAAATGAAATGCATTCTGCTTTATTATTGCATAACCTGTAAAGGCTTTTAGTGACTTCACCATTTCAAGTGGCTTTAAAATGAGAGGTTTAATACTCACCTTTTTAAAGTTTTATTTCTGCTGTGATTTGCTTGCCTGGTCAGATTTATCCAGTGAGGCATGATGATCAGGCAGCATTACAGGTAGTAGCTTATCAGTTTTTTTTAATGGGAGGTTTCCCAAATCCATGCTGCAATGAGATGTGCTTTAGGGGAAGTGGCAGGTTGCTCACACTCGAAACCAATCACCCTGCTGACTTCCTTCTCTGGTTTTCTTCGGTAATTTCTCTAATGTGTTCAGCCACTTTACTATAAAATAAATATTCAGAGATGAAGGGGGGGGATGTGCAGAAGGGAGGAAAAAATAGGCCTCCCAGAGTGCTATTGATTTGAAATTTGAAACATTTTATTGATACAAGAAGAACCCAGACATAAAGAAGCAGTTTCATATTGCACAATATTTGAAAAAAAATCGTGTGCATCTGTTTAGCACAATACACTGCATAATGACAGCAATCTTCCCTGTTTGTATCTATTCATCTGATTATACAGTGTAACAATTCTTTTTGCTACACATTTATTTACTAAAGGATTTTTTTAAATGGATAATAAATTAGTAAATCAGATATCGTGTGCTGGAGAAAATATGTTAGTTGACTCCTACACACGAGATAGTTGCAATTCATATTTTATGTGATATTCAGTGATACTTGCATATACAGATGAAGTTATGTACTTCCCTTGTGGCAAAGACAAAGGAAGTTTTAAATCACTATTTAGTACTCTTTCATCTAGGCACATGTTATTTTGAAAAGCTTCAGTTTTTAACACTGCAGTGCAGCACTGATGCAATGAAGAGCTTTGACTTACTTGAAGTATAACCCAGTGGCCTTCTTTTGATGCCTTTTCCATAGCTATTTCTGCTGCGGCTTCCTGTCCTTGACCCAGCGATACATTGTGAAGTTCTCCGGAGTCAATGGTAAATTCAAACTTGTTCCCTAAACAGAACAATATACTGTACTACTTTGAGCCAAATAATGAAGTGTTCAGACAAGTATGTGTTCTGCACACAGTGTTTTTAGATGGCACCATACCACATGAGTCACCAAAGGAAAAAAAAGCCCTCAAAAATACAGTTTAAAAAAATCAGCTGAGCTAGGATGTTGTACTGCCTTCTGGCTGGGTATTCTGTGTTAGCAAAATGCTTCTGTGTCTGAAAAGCAACCCAGAAGTGAAACAATTGATTCCTGCTAATGGATTCCCTACATATTGCCTATATAAATATTTCAATGCACACGAAGTGGATATGTTAGAAATTTATCCAAAAGGAAAAAACCTGGAATTAAGTTAATGTCTCACTAAAGGTGATATTACACACAGGCAATGAAGGGGAAGTCCTTGCACTGGCATTAGGAGGTAGTTTGGTCAGAGGGGGGTTAGCAAGTTTTCAGTGGGGTCAAATCTGTTGCTCAAGTATACTTGTGCAAGGTTGATGACCTGTGCTGGTAAAATACAGAAGAGCAGCTACCTCTGATTTCAGAAAGCAGCCAGCATTCACCTAGGCAGCTGGCTGAGTCGAGCACTGTAACTTTCCTCAGATGCTAAGTGATTCCCGCTGTGTGTTAACATGTGACAAAGGCCTCATTTATTTCTCTGGTTGTGATAGAATTTGTAGGGCCAGTAGTATTGCTAACTAACTTGGTATAAATTTCTTTTCTTTCATGGTAAATGTTATGTTTTCTCATGATTGTTAGTAATAGCAGCTAGTTCAGACTAATGTAATGGTTCAGAATTGGCTAGAGGACCAGTCCAGGAGACAGACAGTACTGGGGAACAGCACTAACTTCTATGGAAGTTTTTGTGAACACTGGACACATTTTGTTCCAAATTACATTAGGGCAAAGTTCCCATAAATTGAGAATTACAGTTGGCAGACCATTGTGAAAAACAACAGTTAAGATGTAAGACTCATCTGTGGGGCATAATATTTTATTATGGCTTCTCTTCGGTAGAGATCCAAATAAAACAAGTTAGGGTCACTCACAGTGCAAAACCTGTCCTTCAAAGGGCTGAGGCTGGTAATGCAAACTGACAGCACAAGTCATCCTGGACAATCTGCTGTCTCACTTAATTATCAGGTTCAGGAGAGAACTTTTTGCTTTTCATTCTTTTAGAAATTTCTCTTTTCTGTACATTCCAGTTCCATCTCTTCTGCTTGTCCTTTCCAGGAACCTGCAGTATCTCTGTTCAAGTAGCATTATTTATTCATCATTGTCCACAAAAGAGTACCATGTAGAGCCAGTACATTTGAGCACAAGCATAAGGATTTTGAAAACCAACGTAGCTGAAGTTTTTAATTTTTAAAAAACATTGTGTAGGAGCATTATTGTAGGCACACTGCACCCTTATTTCTCTTCATGCAGAGTTAGAGAGAAAATCCAGTAAATGTTGAAACAGTGGTCAGTGTAAGTTCGGACAGTTCACAAAGCATCTGTTTGTTTTTCTGTAACTAAAAGCTTTAGGACAGAACAGCTGTGAAATTAGTAAAAAATATTTGTAATGTTTATCAGTGTTTATTTTCTCAAAAGCTTTGGGTTTTCTTTTTTGCCCAAATTCCCTATTTAAAACATTTTAAAATCTTTTAAAACCATGCAATACAGATTCTGGATATCATAAGCTTAAATCATAAACGTATCAAAGCATTCCTTGCAGTATATGCATATGTTCACAGATGATGATTAAGTGTGAAGACCAGCTAAGCTTTCACCAAAATATGGACAAAATTCTAAATGTAAGGCTTTTCTGAAATGTCTGCCTTGACAAATTAAATGTGGACTTTTCTGTGTAAGCCTTTTAATATGTCAGCGAGGCTAGAAACAATGAATTGTGCTGAATATTAATACAACATTCCAAAGACAGTTGAGCTCAGATTTCTCTAGAAGAGGAACAGTTTATCTTAAGAAACTGCTAGATCAAAGTTATATAGCTAAATGCTTAAAATTTTAGAAGTCTGTAAGAATCAGACCTAAATTTTTCACTGTTATTAAGAAACAACAAGAGAGCTCCATGCCATTATTTATCACGTTGTACAGGGATGTGCTCTGTTCTGTTACTTGGTATTTAATCCAGAGGTGCATTCAGCTATGTATTAGTAGGGAGCACTGAGCCACTAGAGCAGCAAAAGATATGACAGAAATAAACTGTTGGCTGCAATTGTCCCTTTGAAAAAGAACAGGAATTTTGAGAGGGGAGAGACTTGGCCCCAGTGGAGTTTATTATTCTCTGGAAACAGGTAAATCAACCCTGGCTCAGGAAGATACTTTAGAATAGGAAATGTTTTGCCTTTGAAATGTACCAGATTACATGTCATTTCAAACAGTGTTCATGGTGAAGATACCCCTGGGACCACCTTACAAGAGCTTTATTTCTTGCCTGCAAATTAGTCAGTTCAAAACACTTTTTCTCTCATCCCTGCCTTCAGTTCTTAATACCACACACGCCATTCGTAAAATAGCAAAGAAGAATGAAAAGACCTGGAATACAATGGTACAATTAAAAAAAATAAAACAAAAGGCTGCAAAGGCAAGAACAAGATGGGTTTCAGCCGACAAGGAAAAGAATGAAATTTTGGTGCGTTTTTGGAGGCATTTCAATAAACCCTCTTTCTTTGGTTTCAGCAGGGGCTCATTGAAACAGCTATGTTTTCCAAGTGGCAGGCAGACAGACAATAGCATCTAAATTATTTTTAAGAAAGCACTTATAGCACTAAGCAATCACTACTACTAAATCCATCTTAGAGGAGAAGGGTGGAGGAAGAAGAAAGGTCAACAAATGTATCAAGTTCTTTGTGTAATGCCTCGCTGACATTTTCCAACTCCCTCAGCTGGCTTTTATTTTTTATTTTTCAGAATCCTGGTAAAATGCAGTAAAGGATTTAAGGTTATCGTCTGTCTCTCTCTAACTTCTGACATCTTTTTATAACAAGAAAGAGTCACAGGCAACTGTAACAGGAGGGCAACACAATGAATCCTGGTAAGACAGGGAAGGGGGGAGGTTCAACTTTGCTGCCCCTTTGCCCCTAGTTCTTCCTCACAGAACAGAAGTGCCATCTGTTACTAGTCCTAACATGCATGCATTTGATTTCCATTCAGTAATAACTAACACAGGAAAAAGATTATCAAGTGATCTAAAGCACTATCAGCATTAGCAAATCTTCCCATCCAGTGTTTTGTTTGCACCTCCAAAGACCTTGCAGATGAAATGGATATGGGCAAGTGCCTTAATTGCCTAGAATTATTCTGTTCTTTGGTAGAGGACCATATGGTCAAGGTGTGTACCATGACCCGACTGAGGATATTTAGGTCAGAAAGAGATTTAGGATAATCGAACAAGAGGAATGATGTTTAGATTCTCCAACCTGAATTCACTGCAGTCTCTATTACTTGGTGTTGTAGTAAATCAGCATAATAATGCAAAATCAAGCCACAGTATATTATGTGAAACGAGACAGTATTAAAGTATAAGCCTATTTCAAAGTAATCTGTAAAAGTGTTTCTTAGACTTCACTCAAATTTGTCACATTCACAAATAAAAGGTCCAACACCACCAAACAACCTCCAGTCCAGCAAATTCGGTTTAAGACTGTTCTGGTTTTGGCTGGGGTATTTCTTCATAGCAGCTGGTATGGAGCTGTGTTCTGGATTTGTGCTGGAAAGAGTGTTGATAATTCAGGAATGTTTTAACTATTAGTGAGCAGTGCTCACACAGAGTCAAGGTCTTTTCTGCTCCTCACAGCACCCCATCAGTGAAGAGGCTAGGGGTGCACAAAAAGTTGAGAGGAGACTCAGCTGGGACAGTTGACCTCAACTGACCAAAGGGATATTCCATACCATATGGCATCATGCTTATTGTATAAACTAGAGATGGGAGTTGGCTGGGGACTGCAGCTCAGGGACTGGCTGGCATTTGTTTGTTGGTGGTGAGCAATTTTCATTTGCATTACTTTTTCTTGGGTCTTATTTCTCTTCTTTTTTGGTATTAGTACTCTTGTCGTTGTTGTTATTATTATTATTGATTATTAAACTGTTGCTATCTCAACCCCTGAGTTTTCTTTCTTTCACCTTTCCAATTCACTTCCCTCCATCCTGCTGTGGAGGGAGTGAGTGAATGGCTATGCTCTGCTTAGTTGCTGGCTGGGGTTAAACTACAACAAAGATCCAAAAAAACATCTTTTCTTCCTAACTCACTGCAGGTGCCAGAGACCATCTGGATCCTTCAGTTATGCCATGTTATGCCTGATGTCTTATTGTTGAAAGAAATGGGGTGCAGCAGCAGAAGTCAGTGAAGGAAAGGTGCCTACAGTGTGCTGTTTGCAAAGCAGGGTAAAGATTAAACAATTGGTGTGGTGGGATTTCTCTGTTAGAGCCCTTCAGGTGTTTCAAGGCTCTTTCCTATTGCTGTCTATACCCGATTGTTTTAGCAGTCTCTCATTTCATCTTCACATCTTTTCCCCCTTTGCTGCTGCTGCCACTCCACCTTGTAACTTAAAACATTTGCCTGGCCAGAAATTTGCCATGTTGTCAGCTGCTGGCTCAAACATAGGGGAAGCATGGCCAATGCTGTTATAAGGTAAATAAACTTGTAAAATAGTTCAAGAGGGCAAAGTCAAGAAAAAAGAGTTAGCTTGTGCTTTAGACTAGCTTAATTTGCTTAAGTCAAATCTGATCTGTCTGGCAAACCTACTGATGTCTACATTGTCAAAATACATGAGACAACATTTCATTTCTCCAAATTTCCATTAATTTCATTGCCTTATTTTCTTTCTTTTCCTCCTACACCAGGATGACATTTTTGAAGTGTACTTTTAAGAGCATAATTTGATCAAATGATACAAGGGAACTCCCTATAGATATCCATGATTTAATGCTAAAGGTTCTGTTCTAAAGGTTGGCATGCCTGACAATGGCAATTGGTTTAACCCCAGTTAATTTTTAAATAATTGTTATAGAGTGTTTTTTCCCAGACAGAACTGTATCTTGTTTTTACAGCTCAATGAGGAGTGTATCAAGTAAAGGCAGGCCCAGTCATGTGTGGTGGTGAGCATTCTGAGCATCCCAGCCTCAACCAGAGCAGGTGCTTGGCACAATGCTGAAGTCAGCCATTGCTCATGTCCTCATTTGAGATGCTTGTAGGTGACTTCTAGATGACCTTGAGAGGAGGCAGGGCAGGAATTCACTGGTTGGCTGATTTATGTTTCGTAAAGTAGATATTCTGTGCTCTGAAAACAAGTAGAGTGAGCAGCTGAATCTGAATTTTTTTGTCTTCCCATTCTCTTCTCCATTTAGGATTTTTACTTTCCAGCTCACACCACATGCACTAGAGGCCAAAGAAACCTCTTTTATCAGGCTAATAATTTCATCATAGTCCTGGCTCGCATTTGTGTAGGCTTTGGGCTCCTCTGCTCTGTACCCATTTGTCATTTTTTTCAAAGGGAAGAAGGAAACTCTTGGTGTGGATGCAAAACTTATAAGAGATCTATGCCAAATAAGAGCAAGAACACAGCTGCACAAGACTCAGCATACTTCTCACAGACAAAATGCAGTGAAGGAAAAGATGACACTTTAAATGAGGGATCATTATACAATACTCTTTCTATTCAGCTCATTCTAGGAGGAATATATACATGTGGCAGCAGCACTTGGGACATGAAGAGCTACTTTGAAAGTAGATGCGTTTCCCAGTGTTGGAAATGAGGATGGAAAGTGGAGAGTGAGAAAATTGGCTGTTCCTGCAGAGGTGCCCCCGTCTGCAGCCACAGTAATGTCTGTGAAGTCATCACGTTTTTCTGTCCTTAACAAGAAAGCAGCCTGGATGGGCTCAGAGCAAACACAGTTTGTGGGAAGCATTTCAGACTGACGTTCTTGACTGAGGAGGGAGTTTTCCAGTGGCCTAGCAGAGCCAGTTGACAGCATGAACAGCTCGAGGAGACCGAAGCAGAAGTACATGAACTGGTCCATATTCCTTCTTACCATGGTTAAGCAGGAAGGCATGCAGGGTAGGCCTGAAAATCATAAGCAAAGCCTGCTCTCTGGGCTGCTTGGCACACGTACAGGTGTACGTACACAAATGGGAGCTCCTGCAGGGTTCATGCTGTACTGAGAGAGCTAAGTGGGCTGTGAAAGTAAGCTTTACCCTTTCAAACAGACCAATGTAAATGATAGCTAAGGGTGTAACATGGGCAGTTGGGTTCTTTACACTCAGCCTCATGTTGTCAGAGGGTTTTGCTCTCTGCACTGCCTTGTGAAATACAGCCTGTGACCAGAGGGAAAGTGGTAAGCTAGTAGTAGCATTAGATTAAAAGAGTAGTATGCAAACACATTGACCTCTTCTTGAGTAGTAACCTTCAGTGAGAGCTAATTCACTGAGTTCATTTTATTTGGCTTGTCCATGAGAAAACAGCATGGCAGCATGACTGCAACTGGCCAAAGTACTTGTGAACTTCACTGGTCTTCATGGTGCTTGTTTCAGCTTCCATGTCCTTAGAGATGTTGGCAGTTATGGTGTTGTATTACACTCAAAGTCTTCTTATTGGCAAAACCCACAATACATAAGTGAATCTAAGGATTTATTGCTAGTCCAATTAATGTTTCAAACAGTATAATAATCAAAATTACTTAATAANTTTGTGTCATCTCTATCTGCACTCTTCCCCCCCAGCAGACTCTAGAGCTTGTAGGCAGTTCAGTCCATAATGCATAACCATTTGTTATTACCATAAACTAGAGTTAAACTAAACCAAATCTAGTCAAGAAAGCCTCACAGCTGGACGATTGGTATCACAGTTAAACCAAGTTAAAATCTGTTTAGACTCAGACAAACCTAGGGGAGGGGATTGCTGAGTCCCTACACTGTCATGTCAGTACAAACCTTGTTGCTTTTTAATAATAATGGCAATATCACATTTACTGGGCTATAAAGTCTCATTGGATAGTCTGTGAATTGCAGGGTTCAGCAGGGTTCTGCAAACCTTTCTGTGACTGCAGGATCATGACTGAGCAGCAGATCTTGTAAGCATTCATATTTTCATAACTTCTCTTGAATTAGAATAATTTGAGGTCTGATTGACTTGTATTTCTTCATTGCCATCAGGAGGCCAGCTAACAAAAAGTATTTGATTTTCATTGCCAATGTAATTTTCACAATCAGCAGGAATACTGTAATTATTAAACTGAGAGCTATATGTTGTAGTGCTAAGTTAAAAATTCCTGTAGCTGCAGAAGTCCATAGTTTAACCTGATAAAGGTATAGCATAATTAACAACACATGCTTGAATATAAGATACGTCTCACCCATGCACACTCACAGACACTGTCAGACAGGTTTTACACGAGGTAATTCACAAGTTTCTGAAATTGGGTCTGCACAAACACAACTAGATTTCATATATATGATTAGAGATTGATTAGAAACAGAATGAGAGATGTCATAGTCACAACAGTTTAACTTTTGAGCTAAGCAACCATCTGAAGACTGGAAACTAATACCTTCATGTATCTATTGCATGTTTCAATGCTATTTGCTGGCTTTCTTCTAAAAAGACTCACTGAATATTCCATTTTCTTTGACAGTCTGTGTTCACAGATGCACATCTTTAGTAACAGAAACACTTGTTATACGTTTCTAAAATTACCTGATCAGCTTCTTACTAACAAGAACANTGTGCAAAATTTGAGATGCTTTCAAATACCTCCAATACAATAGTACATAAATGGTACACTTACTTTAAAAACATGATTTTTTCATGGCAAGAAAAGATTATACCCTATTGATCCATCTTTTCTTCTATGTTTTATAAGCACTCACACTTTCAATCATGCTTGTAAATATATGTATATTTAAATGTATAGGTATTAATATCTAGGTGATCTGTTAAGTGTGCATATTCTCAAGGAGAGGACATATAGGCCTCATCATCTGGAAGGACCTTACC
The DNA here is from genome assembly GCA_013400695.1 of Neodrepanis coruscans. Classification (NCBI taxonomy): domain Eukaryota; kingdom Metazoa; phylum Chordata; class Aves; order Passeriformes; family Philepittidae; genus Neodrepanis; species Neodrepanis coruscans. The sequence continues at coordinate 2,379 of VYZS01070792.1, read as the reverse complement.
TTGAGAGGACCACAATCTCTCAGGGCACCTCTGCCAGTATTTCACCATTCTTGTGGTAAATAATCTTTCTTAATCCCTGGTCAGAATTTCCCTTGTTTTGACTTCTGCCGGTTGACTCTTTCCTGTCCTTGAGCTCCTCGAGCATCTGGCTCTGTCTTCTCTGAAGCCTCTCAGGAAGTATTTTCAGACAGTAATGGATCCCCTTGCCCTCTTGGCCTTTTCCAGGCTGAAGAACTGCATGGCCCTCAGCCTCTCCTCACGTTCTCCCTGCTACAGCCTCCACTGGAGTAGCACCAGTAGGTTAATGCCTTTCTTGTACTGTAGGAGATATAGTAATTAAATTAGAATTTTTCAATTATAGCATCTATTTTTCATATACTTTCTGATAGTGTAACACCCTTGTTCTACAGCTGTCTTCTTGAGTTTTGTCCTGTTTGTTTAGTTGGATGTGCTTCTACTTCAGCTTTCAGTTTTGTTCTTCTGAAGTCCAAATTTCTCTTTGCACTGCCAATTCTTCGGTTGCCTCCCTTGCCACTAACCAGACAACTCACATTTCAGCACAAAATAAGCTTTTAAAGCCTTTTTTTAAAATTTTTGCAAAATCTTTTTCTCCTTTCTGCATACATCTGCAAAAAGCATGTGGTCCTCTCTGAAGAGCTGATT